>JAZFAU010000045.1:0-10000 GCA_037178615.1 Dione vanillae | reverse complement strand
TAAATGGTAAATTCTACACAACTTCTAGGATATAATTTATCATTTTCCGCAGATAGACTTGTACGTGCAACTTGTGTTCTTAGAAAAGTGAGACAATTTACAGAAGACGATAACGCGTGTCTTTGTCATCGTGCCTTATGATACGTAATATCACTCATATGTGTCTACGTTAATATTGTTAAATAGAGCTGGGATTATTTTAATTAATACTTAAAGAAAACATATAAAATTGAAACGCAGCGGGATTTGAACCAGCGTCTCATGGACACCGTTCTAGTACTCTGACACTCAAATTTATGATACGTCGTAATAAATTGTATAAAACGTATAACAATTTTGACGCAGCCTGATGGAGAACGCATGGCTCAGTGATCAGAGGTTGGGAGTCTTATATTAAGGCATCTGTAAATCTCGATTATTCATTTATTACAATTCAATTAACAACACAATACATTGTCACAAACCTGCCTGATGGTTTTTGGTTTTAGGTTTTTGTTTAGTGTACGATTGTTTTTTATTTCAGGTAAACAAAGGTCCAATTAAACAGCAAGCAAGTTTGTTATTATTATTTTCCTCCATTACTTCATACTTCGTAATTAAATTTTAATTCTGAATTCTTTATATTAAATATTTTTTATGAAAATGAAATATATATTAAAATAAAATCGTAAGCTGTGCTGTGCTGTGCTGCGAAACGTGTGCCTGTAACGTGACTGTTTCTGGGTTCGATCACCAGTCGGAGAAGATGGCTTTATATATATATATATATATATATATATATATATATATATATATATATATATATATATATATATATATATATATATATATATATATATATATATATATATATATATATATATATATATATATATATATATATATATATATATATATATATATATATATAATATATATATATATATATATATATAATATATATATATATATATATATATATATATATATATATATATATATATATGTCGGCGCAAACACCTTAAATTAATTATGTAATCAAGTTATTTCGAATTAATTTGTAAATCAGTTGTTGTTTATTGTTTAAAAATCAACAATTAATTGATCATTGTTAAAACGAAACATAAAAATGAGTTTTAAAAGTAATTTAATTGATTAAACACCTGTAGTCAACAGGTGTTGTTATTATGATTTTTACTATAAAAGGCAGTGCGACGGTTGCTCGAGAGGCATTCTCATTCGAGCCGTCGGACTGTTCGGACGAACTTTGTGTCCTGATCGATTGTTGAATAAACCTGTTATTTTGCTGAAATAGTTTATTATTTCATTGCAAAATGAGCCATCAAGATTGTGTTGGTGGAAGTGACGTCAGCGAAGCTGACGTCACGCTTTTTAAAAATAATCCTGGAGGAACTTCTTCGATATCAGAAGTCAGGGATCAGGATTCGGACATTCTTCCGATCCAAACCACTCCCTCATCAGCTCGCATTCAACCTGATGCAGCTAATTGGAGCCAAGTGGATGCAACAGCTCTACAGAATGGTGTCGAGACTACTCCATATCCTAAGCAGTTTCCTTCGCCGGCTCCACAGCAAGATATGGATTGCATAAATATGCCATCATTCATTGTGACCGGGGTACCGCCTCAGTTCGTCATGAAAATGATGGAAATGATGAAAAAGATGGAAAAAGATGTCGGAAAGTATATGCAGTTCACATACAGATACAAAAGTGCGCATCAACGATGTCTATCTTCCATCTTTCGATCCGGACACCAACGTAGGAGTTCGGGAATAGTGTCAGCATATTGACAAGGCAATAGAAGCGTACAAGCTAAATGATTTTGAATGAAAGTTGGCAGCCTATTAAAGGGTAGAGCCAAAATGTGGGTAGATGACTGGATGGTTACCATGTCGTTATGGGAAGAACTACGAAATAACCTCATCACAACATTTGAACCGAAAAGTAGGTATTCACGTGATATTGATTTGATTGCAGATTCAAACCTTCAGATGTCAAGCAGAGTCAAAACAACAATGATGCAAAGCCTACTTTCACATACTGTAAGAAACCAGGACATCTCATCAATCATCAAGTCTAACGTGAACTTCATTGCAGGAACAAAATTAGCTCCAATTACCATCCAAGTTGGTACAAAACTGTTCAAGCTGTATTTGACAGTGGGGCAAAATGGGAATGGACTAAGCGTCACGAAAATGCTCGATCTAAGGTGATCTAATATCTGTCATCAGCTCCAGCATTAACTCTGTTTCAGGAAGCAGCTCCGATACAGCTTTATGCAAGCAGTTTAGGGTTTGGTGCTGTACTGGTCCAAATTATTGAAGGTCGACAACACGCAGTTGCCTTCATGAGTATGAGAACTACCGAAGCGGAGAGCCTATACCATACATACGAATTGGAGACTTTAGCAGTTGTACGCGCAATAAAACATTTTTGGCAATATCTCTATGGGCGCAAATTTACAGTCATAAAGGACTGCAATGCATTGAAGACCTACAAACATAAAAAGGACCTACTACCAAGGATTCATCGGTGGTGGTCACTCCTACAAAACTATGAGTTTGACGTAGAATACGTATATAGCGTTTACAACATGCTGACTTTTTCAGTAGGAATCCAAGTGAACCGGTAGTTAACAACATAACAAAAGATTTAGATTGGCTAAAGGTCGAACAACGGAGAGATGAAGGATTGCGGTCGGTAATGGACAACTGGCGCGATAGTAACCCTGTGGAAGGCTATGTCCTCGAAAATGATCTTCTGCAGAAGATAATACAAGATCCAGTCCTTGGTCAACACTACTGCATTGTCGTCGTACCCAGGTCTTTTCAGTGGAGTATCATAAACTCTTTTCATACTGCACTTAAGCACCCTGGATGGGAAAGACGCTTCAAAAATTTAAGAAACCTACTGGTTTGATAAAATGAGTTCAACAGTCCATAAATTGGTGGATAATTGCATTCAATGTCGAATGTCCAAAGGAACATCAGGAGCAGTGCAAGCTGAACTACATGCTATTCAAAAACCAATTACGGCTTTGCAAGTCATATATATAGACATCACTGGAAAATTGGGAAGTCAGAATAATCAACAATACGTGATTGTGACCCAATGGTCAGGCATCGATATGCCTTTACAAAGTATATATTGTTCTACTATGCGAATGACAAAAGCCAGCATAGTACTTTGGCTTTAGGCGTACATCTTTTTGGCACACCAATACAAATTATAGTCGATGGAGGTAGAGAATTTTTGTGTAAGTTTAAAGCATACTGCGATCAAAATGAAATAGAGATCCATACAAGCTCGCCAGGAGTAAGCCGAGCAAACGGACAAGTTGAACGCGTTATGGGAACCCTAAAAAATGCACTAATCATTATTAAAAAATTATGAAATTGAGCAATGGCACGTTGCACTCGAAAAACTACATCTAGCTTTCAATTGCACGCCTCATCGTGTCACTGGCGTTGCTCCACTAACGCTACTCACAAAAAGAAAACATTGTATTCCTCTCGAACTGCTTAAATTATTGAACATTGATAGACAAAGTATTGACATTGAAGCGCTGACCTTGCGTGTTCAAGGAAGAATGGCTCAAAGCGCCGAGCAAGATAGGCAACGGTTTAACCTTCACAAAGCCAAGATACAACATTTTAAAAGGGGTGATTATATTTTGATAAAAAATATCGCAAGAAACCAAACGTCATTGGATTTACAGAAGGTAATTGGTAGAGGAAGACCACGGAAAGTATCACATGATCAATTAAGAAGTGAACCTGGTGATCAAGAAACCGCGTCGGCGAAAGATGAAAATTCACAATCTCCTCAAAGTATCGCAGTAGATAAACATAACCGTGCGCCATTAACCTCGCACAACCTCGAGCTACCTAAGCAATCACAATCTGAACGATAAGTATTTAAAAACATAAACGTAAGTAATATTTTCATTATAACCTAACGTTTAGACGGGTTAGACGGCTTAGACCGTCACACTCAAAACACAAGCATACTTAACTTCATATATACACGTAACGCAAACACACACACACACACACATACAGTTACATGAAAATGCACATATTTACTACAATCTCCGAGAATCTCCGAGAATCTTCGAGAACCGCCGAGAACCTCCGAGAAACTTCGAGAACCTTATAGACACATACACACACAAACACACACACACACACACACCACACACACACACACACACACACACACACACACACACACACACACACATTTACTACAATCTCCGAGAAACTCCGAGAAAATCCTTCGTGATTCCTTAGAAGGTATTAACAAATGCTCAAACCTAAAATTGTGCTTTTTACAGATATTGACCACGAGAATCTCCGAGAACCTCCGAGACCCTCCGAGAACCTCCGAGACCCTCCGAGAACCTCCGAGACCCTCCGAGAACCTTCGAGACCCTCCGAGAACCTCCGAGACCCTCCGAGAACCTCCGAGACCCTCCGAGAACCTCCGAGACCCTCCGAGAACCTCCGAGAACCTCCTTCGTGATTCCTTAGAAATTATTAACAAATGCTCAAACCAAAAATTGTGCTTTTTACAGATATTGACCACGAGAAAACTACGAGAACACGGCGAGATTAGGCTGGTGCAGAGCGCGCACCACCTTTCAGAATGGCCGTGTCGGCGCAAAACTCCAAACAATTATCGTCATAAAACTATATTGACCACGAGAAGACTACGAGAAGACGGAGAGATAAGGCTGGTGCAGAGCGCGCACCGCCTTTCAGAATGGCCGTGTCGGCGCAAACACCTTAAATTAATTATGTAATCAAGTTATTTCAAATTAATTTGTAAATCAGTTGTTGTTTATTGTTTAAAAATCAACAATTAATTGATCATTGTTAAAACGAAACATAAAAATGAGTTTTAAAAGTAATTTAATTGAATAAACACCTGTATTCAACAGGTGTTGTTATTATGATTTTACTATAAAGGCAGTGCGACGGTTGCTCGAGAGGCATTCTCATTCGAGCCGTCGGACTGTTCAGACGAACTTTGTGTCCTGATCGATTGTTGAATAAACCTGTTATTTTGCTGAAATAGTTTTATTATTTCATTGCAAAATGAGCCATCAAGATTGTGTTGGTGGAAGTGACGTCAGCGAAGCTGACGTCACGCTTTTTAAAAATAATCCTGGAGGAACTTCTTCGATATATATATATATATATATATATATATATATATATATATCTTTCCATTTAAAAGATCTATTTTTCTAATCGGCTTAAGTGGTGGATAGATGGTGCACTAAGAGAAGTTAACTGCTATAGTGAATGGATTTGAATCGGTTAAGTTGTTGCTGAGATTAACATACACAAACAAACAGACAAACAATTAAAGTCACAATCCAAATTCTGTTATTTTCCTAAAAATAAAGTTTTTCTTTGATCTTTAAACCATTTGTTATTATTATTTTTTTTGCATACCTATGTGGCTCTGGCAAGCTGGTAATGACTGCATCACTACACTGAACCGACACTGAAGCGTTTAGTTCTATGTGTGGTTGATTTTGATAGAGAATGCTGGATTACTTAGAACTGGTATTTTATGCAAACAATGTTTATATTGTAATTTGTTTCATTTAATTTATGTTACTTTTAGAGAATTAGATCAATGAATGATATATTCAGATTTAGTTAAAAAATAAAGCTCTGCACTTTTGTTAAACATATGTATATTACAAAGTCATTTATCGTAATTGGGAACTTAGTAATAGATATTCTATCGTATGCTATTAATCTGAATTCAAGATATTGCGTATATCGGAACTCAATGCAATTATATTGATGTTTTCAATAAGTTAATTAAAAACATACTCTTATAAGGAGTATAAAATTCCATAATTCTATATATAAACTTTTATCTGAAGTTACTATATCTATTTATAAAACCAGATACATTTATGTGACGATTAATTCATTTCCTCAACTCTAATGTTGACATTCACCGTGATATGTAAAATGAGTCTCTCGCTGTCACCTGATAATGATAATATGTGGAATGTATACTCGAAAACGGCGGAAAGCGGGGACGGAGAAAGCAGGGACTAAGCAACCGAATGTCTCGGACACTAGATTCATATGATTCCTACAGTTCCCTCTGCCTATCCTGCCATGTGCGGGATAAAGCGTGAAGCTAGAAAAGAAACAAAGTTGCACTTCTATATTTTGAAATAAAATCATCTATTTCATAGATATCGTAGATTCCCACTGAAAAAAGTCAATATATAAAATAAATAAAAGACTACTGCAAAGTTTACGAATAACGTCTGCAAAGTTTACGAATAACGTTATATTATTATCAATTGTATGGATCATTTCTACAAAAATTGTTATTGCTTGAGCAAAGTGAATGAGTGAATGACAGAAAAAGGCAAATAATAAAAAAATATTACCTATGAAGGAGGAAAAAGATATTATTTACATTAGATAAAGTAATAAATATTACCTTACGTTATGAGATATGTGAAGTACAAAACAAATTAATATACTTACAATTTTCATATATATATTTGTTATAAATATAAAACTACAACGCTATAGAAGCTCTACTGTTATTTTTATAATTTTAACTCTTGTTAATATTAATATTAATATAAAACATACATATGGGCCAGTCTTGTAGATAAACATAGCTATTTGTGTAACTCATCCCCTATGCATTCTCCCACGCCATACAATCATTCTTTCACTGATTCGTACACACAGTCTTTAGTATAAAAAATAAACACCCAAAATACCTTACGCCTGATAGGCCTAGTGTCTATATAAAGACCTTTTCCGCTTCAGTAATCTTTCATCTAATAGAGGCACAAATTCTTATTACATTTAGACGAAAAATTAAAAACGTAATTTTAACACATCTTAAAGACAAGTACGTCTTAACAGATTCCTTGTACATGCGAAAATAAGATATGGATGTTTTTAGAGTAAAAAAAATATGATTATGAATGAACAGTACCTTTAAATATGATTAAATTGTTTTTGAATATACTTAATAGAGTTGTAAGAAAATATTAAAAAAGTACAAAAATGTCTGTAATTATATTTATATAAATACAATTTTGCATATAATTTGAATATGTGACTTCAATTTTAATTATTGTATAATAATTTAAAATTAGTAGTATAATAAATTTCAAAAAGTAAATTCTGCCTTCATTAGGTGACAAAGAAATCTATATTAATAATTTTCAAGATTACCTTTACTTTAACCAAATAGTTGAGCTTTTCAGAAAGTTTAGTTTAGTGTAAATAATCTCAAAGGTGACGCAATACTGAAAGCTCCATCTGAAAACTTTAGCGTAAATCAAATGTTGAAAGTTGCAACGAACATATCGGAGACGGTCAAACTTTTATTTGTAAAGCTCTATGCGTCTAAAACATATCTATCGCTTTAAGATACTTTAGGTGTGATCATATATTATATGATACAAACCTGTCCATTATTCATTCATTTTCTTACCAATTATTATTATTATGAAGATATAGATAGAGAAATAAATGTAATTCTAGTTCTATAACTTTATTTTTTTTCTATTTTTTGACGTAATTAGGGATTGCCTATTGGCGTGACAGTTGGCATTCAGTTAAGTTGTATTTAATATTCCCACGGTGGCAAGATTAACAAAGATTAGGATCTGATTCTAAATTTGTAATGCTTCCGAATTCAGTCCAACCGAAAGTGGAGTGTCTTAGCACTAGGTTTTCTAGATTTGGATATATATGTCCACACGTGTTCGACACCTGTAGAATGCAGTTTCAAGCTAAAATATATGTTATTTAAGTAAAAATATTTGAAATTGACACAGACTGACATTGACAAATGTGATACAGACAGTAACCGAGATTGTGTCTGTCACACTGCCATGGTGTAGTGGACCGCCTAATTTTAATTACGTTATAAATAATCTAAAGATGAAACCTAACAAGTAATAAAAATTAATTATGAAACGTTATTCGCGTTAGTTGGAAAGCATATAGCTTTCCAACATTATAATACTTTAACATCATAATACTTTAAATGGTAAATTATGCAGAACTTCTAGGATATAATTTATCATTTCCCGCAGATAGACTTGTACGTGCAACTTGTGTTCTTAGAAAAGTGAGACAATTTACAGAAGAAGATAACGCGTGTCTTTGTCATCGTGCCTTATGATACGTAATATCACTCATATGTGTCTACGTTAATATTGTTAAATAGAGCTGGGATTATTTTTAATTAATACTTAAAGAAAACTATAAAATTGAACGCCAGCGGGATTTGAACCAACGTCTCATGGACACCGTTCTAGCACTCTGACACTCAAATTTATGATACGTCGTAATAATTTGATAAAACGTATAATAATTTTGACGCGGCCTGATAGAGAACGCATGGCTCAGTGATCAGAAGATTGTGAGTCTTATATTAATGCATCTGTAAATCTCGATTATTCATTTATTACATTCAATTAACAACACAATACATTTGTTGTGTCACAAACCTGCCTGATGGTTTATGTGTTGTTAAATGTACGATTGTTTTTTATTTCAGGTAAACAAAGGTCCAATTAAAAAGCAAGCAAATTTTCAATTGTTATTTTCCTTTATTACTTCTTACATCGAATTAAATTTTAATTCTGAATTCTTAATATTAAAGGCCGTCATGGGCAGAGTACACCGAACTTAAACAAAACGATTGTGTGTTCAATTCCCTTTCAAGGAAAAGAAGAGGCTTTGTTTTTGTAGAGTGAAAAATAAAACATTCCCCCGATCGGTAGTTGACCCAGAACCATCACACTTACAATTACACCGCTGCCCTATAAAGCTACGATGACCTCATTTAACATTTAATCAATAAAAGCATATATATTATTATCTATATATATGATATATATCTTATATATATTATTAATATATATATTTTATATATATATATAGCTTTCTATATATATATATATCTATATATATATATATATATAATATCTATATAATTATATATATATATTATATATATATATATATATATATATATATATTATATATATATATATATATATATTATATATATATATATATATATATATATATATATATATATATATATATATATATATATATATATATATATATATATATATATTATATATATATATTAAAACAATTTATATCTAGAGTCTAGCAAGTTTTCAATACTCATTACGCTCTGCTTAGACTGAGGGGTATTGTATGTTCTATAGAACATGACACTGATAAAGTCATTATGTGCAAACGCCGTAATAAATGTTTTTTTGAACAATTTTTACTATTTATATCAATATATGTATAACATTGTAAAATATTCACTGTTCCACCTCAGACCCAGTAAAAAAGAGGCTATATCGTAAATGTTTGTTTGTCATGCTTTTTTTTTCTTCTTTATATTTGTGCGAAGCGAAGTGTCTAGTATAGTTGTAAAAAATTAATATGAAGTTACAAGCTACAACAACAAAGTACGACATTATAATATGAAATATAATAATGAAACATTCTGTAATATAAAATATAATAATGAAACATTCTGTAATATTGTTTATATTTCATAATCAATATATTTCGATTGCGGAACGAATGTGTGTAACAGATTGATCACTATACAGTTTCTAGATACACAACTTACATAATGCATGAGATACATACTTTATACATGAGTTTTGAAAATTGCCTTAATAATTTCTGTAATAAACCATAACAATGGGAAAATAGGCTTTAGAAGAAATGAAACGATTAATAATTAACATAGTATTAATAATTAACATAGCATAGATAACGATTAATAATTAACATAGCATAGATATCAAATGTCCCCTTCATGGCGTAGCGGTATAGCGTCTGCCTGTAAACGCAATGGGTTGTGGGTTCGATTCCCATTAGGGGAGAACGATTTTTTTTAATTTTCTTCGTTCTGGTAACAAACTTAACAACGTAAGTTCCGGGAAATT
>JAZFAU010000044.1:702500-932166 GCA_037178615.1 Dione vanillae | reverse complement strand
CGGGCGGGCTTAGCGAGCATTAGCATTATAAAGCAACACATTGATGGTTTCGCGAAAATCTTCATTCCAATTTTGTATTGATTACTTTGGATGAAGTGAATTATTTTATTTGAATTTTTATAAGGAGCAAATATCTGGGTTATTAGCTGTTCTATAAGTAGTCAAATGGATTTTACTAATTAATTAAGAGCCAGTACTGAATAAACTTAAAACAGGTTGTGTGTAATTTCATCTGAACAGCTAAAGTAATTTAGACCAGCTAGCTAACTGACTTCCTTCAAGGTGGCGGATCCGTCGTGGCATAGGGGAATAGCGTTTATCTGTAAGCGCGACGCTTTGTGCCTTCGATTTCCGGGGAAGATAGATTTTTCTATTTTCATTTTCTTCGCTCTGGTAACTAGGCAAAGCGCGGCGTTCATTTCCGCTACTCAACGCGCAATGCCTAGAAAAAGGCGAAAAGCGGAGACGGAGAAAGCAGGGACAGGCAACGGAGTGTCTTAACACTGGGTTCAAATTGTTTCTGCAGTTTCCTCTACCTACCCTGCCATGTGCGGGATAAAGCGTGAAGCTAAAAAATAAGTTAATCTTGCTTAAATTGCTTACAATTAAATTTATCTTAGCTTATATATGCGTCAAATGTTACATTTTCTATCGTAAGTGTACTAACACAAAGAATATATAAGACGTATAGTTTAACCTACTGTCGCGACACATAAAACACCCTCTCGTATAAATTTTAGCTAAAATATCAGCTTTCCCATTCTTATAGGCGTATGGCTATGTGCAGAGCGAGTCATACACCTGTTAATATAGATTTTTACTTTACAGTAATATATAGCTAAGGGATTCAATTACTAAAAAAAGGGACTATTAATGGATTTTTTATCAAATACTAAATAAACTTACAAATGTTGTATGATATGTAATAACAAAGTAAATTAAAAAAGAAGTGTTTTAACTCTGTTCAAAGTTCCTGACGTTTCTTCTGCCTACCATGCTATATCTAATAGATGAAACGTAAATCTAAGAAAAATAGGAAAGAAGTTATATATTGAAAATATGATCAACTAAAGCTTATATTTAATATTTATTTTTCACTTATAAAATGTGCTGAAATAATTGAAATTGTTTTGGATTTGGTAATTAACTTTTACATATTGGACATGTTAAATGAGGACCGTTGTAACGCAATGACTGCAGTATATGCCTGTAAACGCGACGATTTTTTTATTCAATTTTCAATCGGAGAAGATGGATTTTTATTGACATTTTCTTCTATCTGTAACTAGACAAACTCGGCGTTGAATTCTGCCACACAACACGTAATGCTAAAGTTTCCAAAAGTATATACATATATATAATATATATATATATATATATATATATATATATATATATATATATATATATATATATATATATATATATATATATATATATATATATATATATATATATATATATATATATATATATATATATATATATATATATATATATATATATATATATATATATATATATATATATATATATATATATATATATATATATATATATATATATATATATATATCTATATATATATATATATATATATATATATATATATATATATATATATATATATATACTTCTATGAACTACGAAATTAAAAGCTAAACACACTATACGAGTATACGAGTAATACATATATTTCAAATAGCTTTTATTTATAATCATACATCCGTATCATAAAAACTAAATACTAAATTACTTAGTATTAATTTCTTTTTTAGCTTCACGCTTTATCCCGCACAAAGCAGGGTAGAGGAAACTGCAGGAACTATACGAACCTAGTGTTAAGACACTCCGTTGCTTAGTCCCTGCTTTTTTCCGTCCGTAATTATGTGTGTTACGGCTTCAGGAAACGCCTACTAAATAAATTTAGCAATTCCGCATATACTAATTAATTTTACCTTACTTCTAATTTTTTACCTACCTACGTAAATATTTTGTTTTTATATAACTTCTGTACTATTGAACGAACGCTGTGTCTCCGTATCAAAAAGTGAATATATTTTTACTCTGAGGTTAAATCGTTTGATTTTAACTTCCATTAGAACCCACTAAAGTTCTAACATTTGGCGACCGTGACAGGACACAATTAAAAATAGTACATATATTATAATAGTAAAAACCAAAAATCATCTTCTTTATAAGCCGCGTGTTTCGGAACTTGGATTGTGAAGGCCAATCTGAACAACCCGAGAGAAGCTGCAATCTAGTTTTCGTCGAAAGAAGACGTTGCAGTGACATTCGAAATGACGAGATCATAAAAGAAACAATAATTCTGGAGCACAGCAAGCTTAAGGTCAAAGGTCGAACGGGGTCCACTATCATTCACGGCCAGCGTAGTATCGAAAGCAACGCATCGTGGTTCCAAGAACGAGGAATTAAAGATAAGTGCCCTGGTTATTCCTTAGCCTAATTATTTCCAAATATTCTTTATTAAAGTCCATCCTACCTACTTCCTATTTTCCGTATTATCTGTGTTTCATTTGTGTAAAGAAGTTATATCTCAAACTTCATTTAATTTTAATAACATTTACATTTACAATATAAGTTAACAATTAAAAATATAGTTTTCGTACCTAATAAGTCAAAGGAAATATTGTTTAATAAAATTGTATCCACAAAATAATTTACAAAGGATTTTTCACAATTGCGTTATACCTACCCATACCTAAACAATTAATAAAAAGCATAAAAATTAATTTTACAACTGCATTTTTTTTCATTGTGTTTGCCGAACATTCCAGGTCGCGTCCGTTGGCCGTCGCGTTGCGCGAGTTACGTAGCGGTTTAAAGCGCTGATTCATCGTGTGCCAGCGCTGCATAGCGGCTTAGGACCAGCTGACCCAAGTGTCGTCACTCGAGGAGATTAAGATAAGATTTAATATTTTATTTTTTTAGTGTTAATTTTGTTGACGATTCCTTTTAATAGTTATTTTATGTACTGTGTTCTACCTATTTAATTAAATACACTTGCTTACAAAATATACATACAAAAATATTATATATACTTTTATATATATATATATATATATTTTAAAATATTATTTTATACAATTAGTAAACAAGTTTAAAATTATAAACATGGCATTATCGAATACTAAAACCTTACAAGATTTGTTTACAAGACGCAGTTCTATCAAGGGTCAAATAACTAAATTTAAAAATTACTTGGAAAAAATTACTACTTTCACTGAATTATCAAATCTTGAAATTGCTGAATTAACTTTAAAATGTAATAAATTTGAGGGATTGTCAACAAAGTTTGATGAGCTGCAGAGTCAGATTGAGTTTCTTAATTCCGAAAATTTATACTTAGAAATCGATGAAAGAGACAACATTGAGCAGGATATTATTTTGACTATTGCAACTGCTAAAACTTTGTTAAATAAGTTTAATACTAAAGACGACTTAAAGCGTGAATCATTTGTACAAGAAAACCAATGTAGTCTCGATCAAGATTTAAATGTTAAACTACCTAAAATTCAAATTCAAAAATTTTCTGATGCTTACTTTCGTTGGTTGGAATTTCGTGATACCTATATGACTTTAATACATAATAATGACCGCATCCCAATCATTAATAAATTTAATTATTTGATTTCATACTTAGAGGGTGACGCGGCGCGAATTATTTCAAATCTCGAAGTGTCAGCGGCGAATTATAATAACGCTTGGAGTTTACTCTTGGAGCGTTATGACAACAAAAGACTACTTATCCACTATCATTTAAATTCTTTATTTAACGTAGAAAATATATCACGGGAATCGGAAAAATCATTGAGATACTTAGTTGATCACGTCACTAAGAATATTCGAGCTCTGTCTACCCTGGGGCTGCCTACAGAGCATTGGGATATGATTATCATATTCATGTTGTCTTCATTCATTTTTATGTATTATTTGTAATCAAAACCATAAAATTTACGATTGTGATATTTTTAAATCTAAAAGTGAACAAGAAAGGTTTGCTGATGTGGCAAAGTATAAGCTCTGTGCTAATTGTTTACGCCAAGGTCATCCTACCGCTGAATGTCGAATGGGACCCTGCCGTAAGTGTAAGTGTAAGGGTAAGCATAATACGATGCTTCATAAACCCACCTCAGAGAATCAGACAAATTCATCTGTTAATTTTAGCAAGCAGAGTAGTAATATTCTTTTATCAACAGCCTTAATAGAAGTTTGCAATCCGTACACGGGCAAGACGGAACGTGTTAGAGCATTATTGGACTCGGGTAGTCAATCGTCTTTTATTAGTGAGTCATTAAAAAAACGTTTACCTCTCTCCTCTAATCCTATTGACCTTAAGGTTATGGGAATTGGCAATAATATAGCGAGTAATATAGCCGAAAGTTGTGTAGTGACTATTAAATCTTTGAATACTTCATTTTGTATAACTTTTTCTTGTTTTGTACTCGCTGAATTGACAGGAGAACTACCTAACACTCTTATTGATAAAAATATTTTCAAATTGCCTAGAAATTTAAAGTTGGCCGATCCATCCTTTTATATGCCTGGACCAATTGACTTTTTAGTTGGTGCAGATATATTTTGGAATATATTAAAATGCGATAAAAGGGTATTAGGTCCAAATTTACCTATTCTAAGAAATTCTTTGTTAGGTTGGTTGATTGCAGGTCCGATAAATGTAAACGTTAAAGATCATTATAACTGTAATCACACTATTACTTCTAAAGGTAATAATAATTCTGAAATTGACAATTTATTGATTAAATTTAGGCAACTTGAAGAGGTTCCTACTAAAACCGTTTTAAGTGAATCCGAAAAGACTTGTGAAGAACATTTTCTAAATCATACCTTTCGTACTAACACAGGTAGGTTTTGTGTTAAATTGTCATTGATTGATACGCCAGATTGTCTTGGAGATTCATTTACTTCGGCTAAAGAAATCGGTTCATTTTTAAAATGTATTGCTGAACCTATATCTGATTATGCGGCTCAGGAGGGTATAAAGTTTATTTTTTCGCCATCGTATGCTCCTCATTTTGGCGGCATTTGGGAGGCAGGAGTAAAATCGGCAAAATATCACATTAGGCGCGTTATAGGAAACTCGTATCTAACGTTTGAAGAGATATCTACTCTCTTTGCGCAAATTGAGGCCGTCCTTAATAGTCGTCCTCTTTGTCCCTTATCCTCATCTCCTCATGACTACGCTCCGCTCACTCCAGGGCACTTCCTTATTGGAAGACCACTACGTGCAATACCAGTACCTGAATCTATTTTAACGAATGGTAACGAAACCCAATTAAGCAGATATGCACGTCTTGAACTTATACGCAAACATTTTTGGCAAAGATGGCAGAGGGAATATTTGGGTGAATTGCAACAGCGTGTTAAATGGAAAACTAATATGTCTAAATTAAATGTGAACGACCTTATTCTGTTACAAGAGGACAACACGCCACCACTATCATGGCGCCTTGGACGAGTTCTTTGCTTATTTCCTGGACCAGATGGTGTCTCCCGAGTCGCGGACATCTCTACTACAACCGGCTGCGTGAGGCGGCCACTAGTACGACTCTGCCCGCTACCTACTGTGGACGATCTAAAGGCTTGAAAGGCAATCTTTCAAGGGCGGGGAAGATGTTACGGCTTCAGGAAACGCCTACTAAATAAATTTAGCAATTCCGCATATACTAATTAATTTTACCTTACTTCTAATTTTTTACCTACCTACGTACTCGTAAATATTTTGTTTTTATATAACTTCTGTACTATTGAACGAACGCTGTGTCTCCGTATCAAAAAGTGAATATATTTTTACTCTGAGGTTAAATCGTTTGATTTTAACTTCCATTAGAACCCACTAAAGTTCTAACAATGTGTTATAATTAATATTGATGTTGAGAAAATAAAACTATTGTAAGTTTAAGAAAAACTAAAATTGTTTTAAATATATTTTATTTACAGTAGTTTCCGAGATAAACGCATTCAAAGAAACAAATTTATTCCAAAATATTATATATAAATCTCTGTGTCTATGGCTACAAACGTTAACTGGAGCAGGTTGTAACTTTACACGTAGTGAAAATAGGCCGCCACGTCTGCATTCATTTGTTCGTCCTCGTATTCTCTATCGGGTGATAGGGTTTCATATAAAAGGTGCCTGTGTATACTAAACTTATAGATAAAAAACTATAGATAGTACGATAATGTTATATATATATATATATATATATATATATATATATATATATATATATATATATATATATATATATATATATATATATATATATATATATATATATATATATATATATATATATATATATATATATATATATATATATATATATATATATATTTATATATATATATATATATATATATATATATATATATATATATATATATATATATATATATATATATATATATATATATATATATATATATATATATATATATATATATATATATATATATATATATATATATATATATATATATATATATATATATATATATATATATATATATATATATATATATATATATATATATATATATATATATATATATATATATATATATATATATATATATATATATATATATATATATATATATATATATATATATATATATATATATATATATATATATATATATAATAAATATATATTTCGTCTCGTCTCGTTTATTACCTTTCCGTACAGGAAGGCCCTTCATAGTGTCCCCCATACACTCTTCATACACTCTACATGTCAAAAACTGGAGTTAAAAAACAATCGTCCAAACGCGCTCGCTGACCACTAAGGCTTTTGTTCTTTTTCACGTTGCGTCGAAATCCTTATATGCTTATAATGTCATATTACGTTGTTAGAAATTCCATAGGGAAAAAACATGTGATAAGAAAGAATATTATTTTTATTTTATATTCAATTACTACCAAAAGAGCTTTATGTATACAAACTATATTGAATTTAGATCCCAGGCTGCCAAGTTCGATAACATGGGAATGCTTCACCTGTAAAAGAAGTCCATACACATACCTCAGTTAAAATAGTTACAGGAATATGATTTTCCGCAGTTTGGAAAGTAGATTTTGAATAAATAACATATTAAATATCTAAAATTCTAATATTTACAGGAAGCAACCTGATGGAACCTGTTTTTCCAGCAGTTTCCTGATAATATTTTTTATTTTTTTCTGTACTTTTTAATGATGTTTCTTGGCAATTTTCACACACTAAACTTACACTTTCACTACTTTCACTACTAAACGCAAAGAGTCAAATATATAATTTTCTATTTATTCGAATTTTTCGTGCCTTATTGTCGCTCTCGACGTCCCAAAGTATCGATTGGAGTAATTGAAATAATCAATTATTCCAATCGATCCCTTGACGAGGTCTTTGCTGACGTCTATATTCCTACGTAACATTATACGCGCCCCTATCTTGATAGTGATGACATGTTCTAGCCCGGCTGTAAACGAAGAATCATCTTCATTTTCCTTCAATACTTCCCTAGCTCGCTTGCTGAGGTGACGCGGACATTTTATTTCATCTATGGTATTTAATTTTATTTCTGATTGTTGTATACTTCTTAACATTGCATCGTTAAATTGATTGCACATGTTTTTAGTCGCAAACAAACAAACTTTGTTTTCAGGCATTTCCGAAAATAATTTTATTATTTCAGTCAACCGCTCGTTTTAATTTACATATTCTAACTTCAGAAATCGATTAGACACAACGGTTATATTTTGATTCGTCACAACACCCAATCTTATACGCTCCAATATTTCACTGAAAATTTTGTCGTTTTTCTGTTTCATGTTGATTGTCAGTTCGTCATACGAAATTAGGGCTTTCCACAAATTAGGTGCGCTTAGGGATCCCAACAGTTTTTGGACGTCACTAGTTTTAATGTCATCAAATGGAGAAAGTTGCCGGACTGGAGTGAGTTGAAGAAGATCGCCCAATAATATGATATTCAGTCTGCCAAACTAGCCATCTTCTTCATTTAATGTATTATAAATTTCTGATAAACGAAGATGAGTGTATGTAAGTGTAATATTTGATATCATAGATACATTGTCTATGATTAACAATATTACCTCTTTGTAATTACGAGGTAAATAAGATATATTATATAAATTTAATTCGTTTTAGTTTCTTAGGGGTATAAATTTACAATTATATATATAACTTTACCTATATATATATATATATAACTTTACCTATATAATATAATTTTACCTTGACCTACCTCCATGCCAAATTTCAAATCAATACGACCATTGGAAGTGGTCTAGGTTTTTGATGAGTGAGTCAGTCAATCAGTGAGTAAAAATAGCGATTTTCTGACGTAAATATCTCAAGACCTACAATAGGTATACTAATGAAATTTAGTATTTTTGATAATTAAGGGGGTCTCAACAGAAAAAAATTGATACGCATAAATAAAATAGATTTTTAATTATAGGGGGGTCGAAATTGGCCCGAAATAGTTCGTGTAATATAACCCACGGCTGGTGTGTCGCTTGTTTTGCTTGAACTTGGCGGACACACTGCCGTGTTATTGCCGTGGCATTCATTCGTAGTATTTTTTAACGATTACGAATTCTTTAAATTCATTTATTTGCTTGCTTCCAAGCTTGCTTTTTTCTTTTGCTTCTATTCTAAGAAGATCATTATATAGAAATAAAGTCGTTTTGTTATAATCGTTTTTTTTTTTTTAATTTAAGCTTAGCAGTATAGATTTTTAGTAATTTTATGACTTTAAAATTACAAACATGTCATAAAAATACTCGTATATGTATATAAATAATATATATAAATGAAATATTAACAAAATCTATATACTTATCTAACATTTACATTGAAATTTTTGTTTAATTAATTTTATACACTGTTTTTCGTAATAGTAACTACGCATTTAATTTTTATATGAGTTAAAATAATGAAGCGCTAAGCGAAACTAGTCAGAGCAGGCGATGAATATATATTGAAAAAGGCGAAGCTATATTTAGTAACTTTTTTTTAGCTTTACTTGCAAGGAAGGCAGAGGGAACTGCAGGAACCATATGAACCTAGTTTTAAGACACTCCGTTACTTATTTCCTGCTTTCTCCGTCCCCGCTTTCCGCCTTTTTAAGGCATTGCGTATTGAGTGGCGGAACTCAAAACCACGCTTTACTTTTAAGATCATTTAAATAAATGATCTTTACATTCACCAAACATAGGTCAAAGTTAATTGCATAGTCATTGTTACCATATTATAAATACAGTTAATAAAACACAATGTCACAGTAAATCGTAGTATAGCGGGACCGTATGACCTAGCCGTCAGAAACGGTAGTAAGCTTACATGTCAGGGAAATAGGCCGCCACGTCTGCATTAATTTCCACGACACCGCCCATTTGCTGTATTTGACATGATATAGTATTTAACATCTTATGTTATTATTGTAATTGCTATAATATGGAAATTGAATTTAATGATTATATAATAATTGTTATAGAGACTCAACGCTATAGCTGAGTTGAGTTCCGGCAATTTAATGTCTGGAAAATTTGATGAAAAGGTGTTCCCCACTTTTAAGAGTCTTTACACGTAGTTCCTTAACACTAGGTCTTCTACTGCATGTGGGATACAGTGTGGTGCTATAAAAATATGTACCTACTTAGGAACCTCTTTAAAGTGACTTACGTCATCTGCTATAATTACGGAAAATCTCTGTCCGAATACGCTCGAAATAAGTGGTCTATTAGTATGTGTTTTTTTTTTTTGTTTTCGAGGCATTGCGTGTTGAGTGGCGGAACTCAACGCCGCGTTTGCCTAGTTTGCCAGAGCGAAGAAAATGGAAATAGTAAACTCCATCTTCCCCGAGAATCAAATATGATTGTTTGTTAGTTTGTTTTGAATAAAGAATAAGATCTTATGATAAAGAAATTAAAATAAATTTTAGACAATAAATAAAAGTAAATTGAAAATAAGTTAAATAATAAGTCAAGAGTATATTTAAATGCAGACGCTGTAACTCAGCGCCTTGAGAGGTTCTATGACTTTACACAATCTCGGCTTATATCGGGACAGGCAGAGGAACTCTATTTATTATTGACAATTCGTTCCCCACTTTTAGCTTAATTTTCGAAATTAGCAATCACTGTAAGTTAATTAATATTTTGTTTCATTATAAAAAAAATATATAAGAAATAGGTAAATTGAAAGAGTCATTTCTTTGTAAAAATTTGAAATATAATAAGAAGATAAAGATATCAAAAGACGAAAATGAAAAATGGCTTTGTAATAAGGCAGTACTTGGTTACAAGAAAGCTGCGCCCTTGATGCATTTCTATTGTTCTTCAAGTCAAAATTTACTATTTTCTTAATTACAATTCTACTTATAATATTACATTGCAAGTAAAAGAGGCATTTAGTGGTACTATGACAGAGTTATACAGTTGTAAACGAATACATAATGCTACCATAGATAAATTAAACTCGTATTCATATATATATATATATATATATATATATATATATATATATATATATATATATATATATATATATATATATATATATATATATATATATATATATATATATATATATATATATATATATATATATATATATATATATATATATATATGTATATATATATATATATATATATATATTACTAATAATTATTATATATTACTAATAATTCTCTGCACTATTGTTTGGCACTTATCATTCGTAATGAGTTGTCTTGAAGAGATCATCTTTCTTCTCCAGGTAAATCTACCTTCATACATAATAAAAATATAATTTGTGTCAATTTTTTGGCTTATAAATTAAGTTCGAGTCAATAAATAATATAAATAAAGAATATATTAAAAATGTTAATACATGTAAAGAAATAAATATATGCATGTAAAAAATTTGAACCTACGACTTTACTACTAGCTAGCAATTACTTGGTTAGATACAAGTAGGATTTCGATATAAATTAAACAAAACAGATGCAAATGTTGTCGTGGTAAGACAATCCATTTAAACTTCCACGGTACGTGAATGGAAACATCTAAATTTCCTGTTAAGGTACATTTCAGACTAGTCGTTAAAAAAATATTTTATTTTATTACTAAATTTTAAATTAAATTTGATATAAGTATGGACGTAAAAGAATCACACGAATTCAACTACGTTGTTACCGAGTTCGATTCCCACTTGGTGTAATTATTCTCAAATACGAATTTTGGCATTGAGTTCCGCAGCTCAATTTTTAATTATTTTTGTGATTTAATTCGCATAAAAGCGGAAAGCTAAATATTTAAAATTTCAACATTTTTATATATAAATAAAATTTAAATATTTCTTTGTGATTTAAAATAAATATTTTAAAAAATGTAGTACACAAACTATAACAAAAGACAAAAACGTCTTTCACGATTCTTATAAATCTAAATCTCTAACCTAAAACTCTCAAGAGTATTAATACCTAAAACTTACCCAAAACCTCAAGCAGACAGTATAACATTCGAATTATATTTTTATAGAAACAAAAATATTGTAATATATAGCATAATATGTATATGTTTTTATTTTAAATTATTTTATTAATTGCACGACTCGTTCCCGCTCTTTGAAATTTATTCATTTCCACCGGTTGGCTGAAAGATATATTTTTTAAAAATTAGCCCACCATTGTGAACGAAATTTTCTTATTTATATGAAAAATTCAAAAATATAAATAACTAACCTATAATACTAACGCA
This sequence comes from Dione vanillae, assembly GCA_037178615.1. Taxonomy (NCBI): domain Eukaryota; kingdom Metazoa; phylum Arthropoda; class Insecta; order Lepidoptera; family Nymphalidae; genus Dione; species Dione vanillae. The sequence continues at coordinate 920,369 of JAZFAU010000044.1, read as the reverse complement.
ATTGCAATTGTTTTTTCACACATTTGCCGTGGTAGGTAGAGGGAGCTTCGTTTTAAGACACTCCGTTCCAAATATTGAGTTGGTGGAGATGTTGAGTGGCGGAAAACTGTATTTGTGTTCCGCCACTTAATTGAAAGCCTCAAAATCAATGCGTTTACAATCAGACTCTAAAAGACTGACAAATTTTTCTCGCAAGATTTCGTTTTTAAACAATTTGCTTAAAACGAATTTTCAATACAAATAAATATATTCTATTTAATCTGTAGTCATAGTATACATCAGACCTTATTATAAAAGCGCCACGAAGTTCTCACGCCTTCTTTCAATTTTTTTATGTAGGTAACATTGTTTATGTTCTTTAACAACTTTATTTCATTTATCTCGTCCTCACATATTGTAGATGGCAGCGAAATCAAAGTGATAAAATTCTCCGTTCTCCGCTTTTCTTGGCTGACTATTGACTGAATCAAGACATTGGCTGTTGAGTTTTCTTTAAACTTTTAAAAGGTAAAAGAGTAATTGAGAAAGAGCAGAAAAGAAAAAAAAACGTAAATACCCATACGTATTTAATGTTTAAAAAACGTAACGTCGCATCCGTTAAGTATTCCTTTCAGGAAGGCAACTGATGTGTGCCACTTCAGAATACTCAACTCACCGTATTATTTAATATAACTGTCAGAGGGACGTTATTACTTTAATTTTTCAAGCTCCTAGCCTGGTTTAGTTTCCTTTTTGACTTGAAGTGATGATTCATCTAAAACATCTAAAACATATATATATATATATATATATATATATATATATATATATATATATATATATATATATATATATATATATATATATATATATATATATATATATATATATATATATATATATATATATATATATATATATATATATATATATATATATATATATATATATATATATATATATATATATATATATATATATATATATATATATATATATATATATATATATATATATATATATATATATATATATATATATATATATATATATATATATATATATATATATATATATATATATATATATATATATATATATATATATAGCTTTACACTTTTATCCCGCATATTGCAGGATAGACAAAGAGAACTGCAGGAACCATATGAAGCTAGTGACCTAAGACACTCTGTTGCTTAGTTCCTGCTTTCTCCGTCCCCGCTTTCCGCCTTATTCGAGGGCATTGCGTGTTGAGTGGTGGAACTCACTGCCTCAACGCCTAGTTTCCAGAGCGAAGAATATGGAAATAGAAAAATCCATGTTCTCCGAGTGGGAATCGAATCCTTAAACCGTCGCGTTTACAGGCAGACGCTTACGCCTCTGCGCATATATTTTCTATAATATGCCTTGCAGCGTCATGAGTTGACATAGTAAAGTAGTGTTAAAACACTTTTTTCAACACTCCGCTGTCTACCTTCCACCTTTCGAAATATTGTAAGTTAAATGATAAACCATAGTCACGTTTTATTCTTGTTATTAGAGCGAGGAAAATGAAAATAATTGTACTCTGTGAGTGGAAATCAAACCTGCAACTCTATTCCAATGCGTCTCGATGGTATCATGTATTACACGCTATGTTTTAAATATATATCCTATTCAAGTGTGTGTTGTGAGTAGACAAAACGTGACTTTGGCTGTGGCCTTCTAGCACACATATGAAAAAAAATACGCTAGTAATATATTAAATCATTTGTACGTTTATTGTAAGAAATATATATTATTAGAAATAGATATTTTATAAACAAAATAATAAAAACAAAAACATTAAGAATGCAAGAAAAGCAAGAAGCAGAAACAATAAAAGCAAGAAGAACTAATATTAGTCTTAATTAAAAAATCCAGGTCAATTAGCAAATGAAAAATATACGTTCCGTTTTAAAATAACATTTTAACTTTAAGCTGGTCTTTAAGCTTTAACTAGAAAGGGGAAAAAATGATAAAGCTGTTATAAGGTATGTCATTTTTATTCTATTCATCGTAGACAGAGATAGCCTAGTGAGACGAGTCTATTTGTGAGAAAAACTCTGTGTTCAGTCTGAATTTGGGTTGTTAGGTGTTTGGCAAGCCACGAGCGGAGCAATGCACGGGAGAGGCCGCGGACGTGCTGCGAAAGCGATCCCGTAACCTCTCCGTTTTTTTCGTGCTGTGGCGGCCATCGCAGGGGGTTTTAGTGAGTATAATCTCACATAACCCGGCCTCCCCCCCAGGAGTCGGGTATCTATGAAGATTTCCCCCTGCGTCAACAAAAAAAAAAGGTGTTTGGCAGAATATATCGCCGTGATTTGTTAACAACCTCACAATTATCGCGCATTGAAACAGAAACTACCTCAATGGCCTATAGTACCGATTTTTTATGTGTTCACGCTTTATTCCACACACGGAGAAAACTGCAGTAGCTATAAGATTCTTGTGTTAAGACACTCCATCGCTCAGTCCATGCTTTCTTTATCCCGGTTTGTCGAGGCATTGTGTGTTAAGTGGCGAACCTCAACGCCGCGGTTTACCTAGTTTCCAAAGCGAAGAAAATGAAAATAGAAAAATCCAACTTCCCCGAGTGGGAATCGAACGCGCAAACCTCTGCGTTTACAGGTAGGCCATACGCCTCTGCGCCACGATGGTCCTCTATCCGGTAGTATGGATATAAGTCTAAAACAATATTTAAATACACGTAAATAGGCATAAGAAAGTATTTTCTTACACTAGCTCCAACTTCTCAATTCATTGGAGACTCTGCAAAGTAAGTGTCAGTATGTGTACGGACAGAATGAATATAATTTGTTTAATTATTAAAGTCCATTAGTTACAATTATTACTTAATACGATTAGTTAATTGTCCACTTGTACTCCATAGCGATGACCTGTAAACGAATTTGTGGAATCAATTCCTACTTGAGGAAATAAATTCTTCTTCGCTTGTTCTGGTATCAAGACAAAGCGTGGCGTTTAGATACTTATCTCATTACACAACGTTTCGCAAATTTGGAATAGAATATCTTCACACTAGGTTCTCTATGCCTGCATCAGAATACGTGCCATGCGCGTAATTTAAAATAGTCGACACATATTCTTAAAATAACTGAAATAAAAATATAATACTAGTGCTAATGAACTTACGTAAACATTTCTCCGTCCCGTTTTCCCTCTTTATAGATTAAACTACATAAGTACATAACTTTCATAGATTTGCCATTTGGGTCGCTTAATGGTGACATTTAGATCAGCTAACTTCACATCGTCTAGGTAAGATAGCAGCTTCCATCTTAATGTAGTGCACTTAGAACTTTGACTTCTTTTTAAACATACATTTTTCAATTTTGTCTATTTCAAGAAAGCCAGCATATAACAAATATCTCCTTCTAATATATTTCTATTATATTTCTAAGCTAAGTTATAGAGACATTGCGTGTTGACTGGCGGAGTTCAACGTTAAATTTACAATAGATTTTATTATATTATGATAATAAAACAAAAAATGAAAGTTTGTCTTAAATATAATTAATTAATTATATTACGATTACAATAAGAAAATGTACTCACATCCTTGTGTAAGTGATAAGTAGTTTCCAGGAATTTAAAATTAAAGCTTTTCTCGGAATTCATTCCAGAATTGGTGCCGAGAATAGCTTTCAATAAACCAAAACAAAAACAAGTATAAAATCGTTCGATACAAAGTTTGTTTAAGCTCAGTAATAATAATGAAATTACTACTTTGGAACAAATATAAAAGCTTATCAACTTTTTACGAGCCAATATCCTAATTTAGTAGCCTATAAACTTATATTGTACTATTTTTTTAGCTCAACGATTTATACTGAAATTTAGGTTACAGCGAGAGGAAGAGAGAGAGAGAGAGAGAGAGAGAGAGAGAGAGAATAAGAGAGAGAGAAGGAAAGTAACTTGAATCGTATTTTTATATAGTTGGAGTTGGAGTGGAGGAGTGGAGTGGCGGAACTCAACTCTGCGCTTTTTTCCATTCTTTCTGTGTATAAATTGACTAATATTGCGTCCATAGTCAGACAGGTGCTTAAAAATTAATGTTAAAGTAACAATTTAGAATACATTTTTGAAGTAAAAACTTTTCATATTATCCTTCACGTCGTACTTTCGTTTAGATAGCGACTGCAATTTTGCTATCGGTTTTAAGATAGATGAATATTTCTTTATTAAATGAATAATAGAGAGAATATATAATGAATTACAATTTTTTTTTATTTTTTTATATATTCACGCTTCATCCTGCACATGACAGGGTACACAGAGGAAACTGCGTAGGAACCTAGTGTTAAGACACTCCGTTGCTTAATCCCTGCTTTCTCCGTCTCAGCTTTCCGCCTTTTTCGAGGCATTTCGTGTTGAGTTGCGGAACTCAACGCCACGCTTCGCTTAGTTTCCAGAGCGAAGAAAATGAAGATAAAAAATCCACCTTCCCGAGTGTATATAATTGTTTTTTTTTTGTTAATTATCGTGAATAATGACTATGTGACGGTTGATGGTTTGATTTGCCCTTGAGAAATTAACTATTTTATTACCTTACCTTCACACCACTCAACAAAAAATTAGGCAAAGCTGAGAAGGCACGCTTTAATACGTAGACATATAAGTTTTCTGCTTTCCCTGTTGCATATAACAGGGCAGGCAGAAGACACTTGGTGTTAAAATAAACTAATATAGTTACAATGTAAAGTTATTTATTTATTTTATATTTTTACACAAGTTTTAGCTCCACTTAGTTTTCGTCGCCTATAAATATATAACGAAACATGCCTCATGCATCACCTCGTAGCACTTTCATACGATACCTAATTAGGTATCGTTACGTTATATTTCTATATATGTACCAAATTTCAGCGTATACGCTCAATAGTTGCTATTGTACGTCGTCTGTCAATTTGATTAAAGAATTTTTTATAATATATTAATACATATCCTAAATTTGTGGCACAGGCAGAAAGCACTTATAGTAAGTTCTTCAGTAAATAACTTCATAAAAAAAACATCTTTAACAAAGAAATGTATGTTTAGGCATAGAATCTGTAATTATCGTCTAATCGATAATAATATTTCATTTTTCATACAAATTGTTTGTTACATCCTTTTATATCGTAAAAAGAGCTACGCAAATCGAATTACCAAGCTCATTCTAACAGCCATCAACTTTGTATTAGGTTAGAACGCGGGTCTAAAGGATTTTCACCATCATAAGTACATTTACATTCAGCCAAGGTGGAAGTTAGATGATTCTCGCTCTAAAACGTCTCATTTAGTTTAGCTAGCAGAATATCTCTTTAAATCTTTTGGTTATAAAAGTTTTAATGTCCAAGAAAGTTTAACTATGACGTAGTTCCCGTTGTTTCCGTCTCCGCTTTGTCGCACGTCGTTGGTTGCTTGTTTAAAAGTATGGTTTCATTTGTATATTCATCAAGTTGAAGGAAATATATAAAATTAAACACATGAGGATATGAACCTGCTCTTTATGGAAACCGTCCAAGTGCTCTGATCACTAAGACAAAATTGTTATATGCTTTTTATAACTTGTTAAAGATAATTTCAAGTATTAATTATTTGGCAAATATAAATGGTGTTATATGTAATTGTTTTTATTACAAAATACTTTAATAAAATGTAAAAAATAACGTAGATCTAATATTATTTTTTTAGATATTTTTATAATAAAATTGTATGAGAATAATTTCATATGTTTTCTTAAAGTGTTTCTTTCCTTAAATGTAGCTTAGCACTACAAAATGAGAGTGTTACGTGTCTAAGCGTATTAAAATACACACAGTATTTCTGCAAGGTAACAAGGTAAGGTAATCTTTTAGGTTGAATTTGAGACATGCATCGAGAGTGGTAGCAGGGTTGTGAGGATAATAAATATGTACATAAATAATAAATATTTCTAAAGATTTTCTTTACATATAAAGATTATTTTATATTTTTTTATATATATATATATATATATATATATATATATATATATATATATATATATATATATATATATATATATATATATATATATATATATATATATATATATATATATATATATATATATATATATATATATATATATATATATATATATATATACATACATACATACATATATATCCCAATCTATATCACCCAGTACTGAGAAATCTTAAAGTTGTTCTATCGAGTATTCTTGATTAAGTGAGCTTTTATAGCAGTTCGAGTTTACCGCTTAAGTTATCTTAGTAAAGTAAGGATCGAAAGGAAAGGATAAACCTTATGAACCTTTCGTTTAGTTTATAGTTTGTAGTTTATTTATTATATATAAATTTATTATGTAAGACCTATCAGCTTTCTAGCAAATTTCTAACTAAGAAGTATCGTAACGTGTAGGTTCAATTCCCAATATTGTTCTACTAAGCAGGCAAAGACATAGTGAATAGGGGAAGCATATCATATAAACAAATATCGTATAAATGTGTAAATAATGTTTGGAATGTTTAGCGCTATATAAGCTGTAGCTATCCATCTACATACAGGTTACAGCAAACAGCTAAATATTATACCTTTTCCTTCGTGTGATCCAATGGCCAAGTGTTAGGTTAGGGTTAACTTTAAATTATATGGTATACATATATTTTAAACGATTATGTTAACCCAGGGTTATATTTGCAAAGGAAGCCTATATAACGATGTAAGTTTACCGAAGGACAGTTGTGGCACAGAGGCTAAGCCTCTGTCTGTTCCTACAACGCCTTGTGACGGTTTGTACCGGTAAGTCAGCGAGAATGAAAAATTTTCATTTCCATACTCTGGCTATAAAGCGCAGGGTTGGGTTCCAACTGAAAGGCTAAAAGCAGAGAGGGAAAGTGTCTTGTCAAATTGTTCCTAAGGTTTCTACTGTTCCCTCTGCTCTGACATGTGCTGGATAAAAAAATTAAATATTTTTTTTTATAAACATAATCTAAGTATATTAGCGTAGACTTTACTTTAGAGTTCTTTCCATTAAAATTAACACTGTCTGGATGAGATATTTCTATGTGATTACTTGAATGGAACAGTATATTTTATAAAAATACAAGCACCCTTAATATATTGTTAATACATTTTAATCCTCAATTTCTTTTTTTTTTTTAGCTTCACGCTTTATCCCACACATGGCAGGGTAGGCAGAGGGAACTGCAGGAACCATACGAACCTAGTGTTAAGACACTCCGTTACTTAGTCCCTGCTTACTACGTTCCCGCTTTCCGCCGTTTTCGAGGCATTGCGTTTGAGCGGCGGAACTCAACGCCGCGCTTTGTCTTAGTTGCCAGAGCGAAGAAAATGGAAATAGAAAAATCCATCTTCCCCGACTGGGGATCGAACCCAGAAACCGTCGCGTTAGCCGCGTCACAGGCAGACGTTGCGCCTCTGCGCCACGACGGTCCTCTTCTCCTCAATTTAGATGTATTAATGACGTAGTTAAGGTTAGAAATTCTCTTTCAAACGTTATACTTCATTTTGAAATTTTATCGCAGGAATAATATGCTTTAAGAAGATTTTCTAAGTTCCAAGGAGACGAGGGCGAAGCTAATTCAAGAAAAATATAAAAGTAAAAACTTATACAGCGCCACCAACTTTTACTAATGTAATTCAATGAGTTGACGTCTGTGGAAACGATCTTGGTAATGGGAATTAAAAATCAGGATTTTAACACTTAGCTTAATAGCCGTAGGCTATTATCGCAATTCAAAATATCGATTTAATATATATATATATTAGAGAACAGGTTCTACCATATACGAGGACATGCCATTTAAAATTGATGAAAATTTTATTTCGTATATTGTCAATATTTGAAGAAATCATATGAAATTAATATACTTTGCCTAGTTTCCAGAGTGAAGGAGGAAATAAGAAAAATTCATCTTCCTCGAGTAGGAGTCGAACACACAACCCATTAAACACTTTTAGCCACTAAGTCATACAATCTCGAAGAGCTTTGATGACTTTTATATACCGTTGGTGTCAATTATTTCGTTGTTATAATTTTTAAGACGTTACTTTAAAACAACATTTTAACATATGTATAATATGTCAAATTTGCCTGCCTTCCTTTTTCCTTATTTGGTATAAAAAAACTACAATAAAAAAGAACAAGTATAGAGATATCATGAATAATAGCTATAAAACTTTTAAATAGCATAATTGTCCAGAACTCAAATTACAAATTATATTAGCAAATATTAAGAATCGCATGCTAAAAGTAAGCAAAACAGAACAATTAGATTACGTAGCCATTTTAACAGCCGTCAACACCCCGAATTAGGTTAGGGAACGGGGACTGGTAGATTTTTCCGAGTAATAAGGCCATTTATATGCCAGCGAGACGGTTTAAATGCTTTATTTTATGTACACAAGATTTTTTTAGTAACTCTTCTGAATTTTCATTTTTTGTGTGTAGTTGTGGTACAGGAAATAATTTTTGTTTTCCTGATTTTAAAAGTAGGTTCCTTTTAGTGAAGGAAATTGTGCTTGTGTGGTAGAACCGAACTGAGAAATTAATCAATATTATATTAGCAAATTGAACAGATCATAGGTCCGTCTGGTAAAGACTTGTTTACAAAGTGTCATCCAACTCGTGGTCGCCCAGAATTTTTCGCAATTTTTAAATGCCACTAACAACTCGTGGAGATATCGATATCGATTATTTTTGCGTTGCTATTGAGTACTATCTCAAGAGAAAAAATAATCAATTCTGAATTTGTTAAATAAATATAAAAGTTATTAATCTTTCCTTTACTAGGCGTTGCTTCAGCCAAAGTTTGCGGCAACGCTCCAGTGTGTCATCAATGGGTAATGGTCACTTTTGTATTAGGACATTTGGACAATTGTCGACCCTTCTTAGTTAGTGACTACTATGTAGTGATAGCACCTTATCTATGACCATGCTTTAACATCTTCTGTAACATGGAAAAGGTATCGCTTATAAATATATTTTTATATATATATATACAAACATACATGTACATATATATATATATATATATATATATATATATATAAATATATTTTTATATATATATATACAAACATACATGTACATGTGTTTCACATTTTATATTTTATTTAGTTAGAATTTCCTACCTAGTTTAAAAATTTGTTTGCACATTCATTTAAACATAAATTCTTACAAAAACAACAAAGAACAATTCCCGAAAGAACACTAATGGCGTCTAGTCTTTACAACACCACATCGGACTAATTGCTTGAATATTGATGAAAGTGTCCAAAATTTCAACAAAAACCCGTCTCAATAAAATTGGAAATTCACTCGTTACTCGTATCGTAGACGTCTCGTTGCAAACAAACTGTCGCAGTGATTACTAAGCCGCGCCTGTCGCATTACTCCCTTCTATCTTGATTTACGTTAACGTTAACGTTAACGTGTAACGTGTAAATGCACGCACGTTACGTGTTTTCAATTAAATTCTTTTGGGTGAAGCTTTTTCGGATAAGGTCACATTTGGAAAGTGGTATCTGAAATTTTTGTTTCCAGAAGCATTACCGTGTGGATATTTTTTGTTTAATATGTAAATACGATAAGTAACTGTTAAGGTATGTTTTTCGAATTTAGAGACTATTTTTGTTTTATAAATGTATTATAATTTTTATTGTCCTTATTCGATAAGAAAACCAAGTGCGGCGTTGAGTTCCGCTACTTCCAGAAGGTATATGGGGAACATAATAAAAAAGGCACAAAAACTACAATCCAACACATGATAACCAACTGATGTAATTCAATTTCTATATTTTTTCTAATATCTTACTTATATTTTTTCTATTAAGTCTTTAAAATATGACTTGAAATGTTTAAATGAATAATTTATTCATAGAACACTCGCTTACTTTGCTCATAGCAAATTAATAGTTAAAAATAGTTTTTAATTGCTAAAGCTAGACTAGTTTTTAGTTTTATTTAAGTAAATTGTAGTTTAAAATTAAAAAATCCGTTTATTTCTAATTTTATATAAGAAATCAGATATAAAATGTGTATAAATAAAAAAAGAATTAAAGAAATACGTAATGACTGAACTTAATGGACGCTAACAATAGCGCTTTGTTTGTTTCATATAAAAAAAACATCCATACTAATTTTACGCGTGGCGTACTTAAGTCTAGTATGCTCATGATGAAGGCATTGAAGTTGGCGGATGTGGTTTTGGACCACATTCAATTCTTTCACTGATATGTACCAGTACCCTATTTGCAAGCTTTTAAAAGAAACTGGTATTAAAAAAATGGTGTCACAAAGAGATATATATATATATATATATATATATATATATATATATATATATATATATATATATATATATAATATATATATATATATATATATATATATATATATATATATATATATATATATATATATATATATATATATATATATATATATATATATATATATATATATATATAATATATATATATATATATATATATATATATATATATATATATATATATATATATATATATATATATATATATATATATATATATATATATATATATATATATATATATATATATATATATATATATATATATATATATATATATATATATATATATATATATATATATATATATATATATATATATATATATATATATATATATATATATATAACCTACACCAAAACTAAAATAAGTTATAGAGTCAAGGAAATAGATAGAGCTCATAAAGATCACGAGAAACTACAATAGAATTATAAACTTCCGAGACGAGTCTTTGGATATAAAAACGATACGTGTTCCCTGAAAGTTTGATACTTGCTCGAGTCACAGTTGCTATGGAATGAAGACAGCTATCGCCTTTCTTAATAAGTTAATTTAAAAATGATAATGTTTTTAAATTGTACTGTAGATTCTGACGATGAGTTTACCAATTTTATTACTAGCGGCACTTACTTATTAGCATTTAGTTATGTATTTATTATTTTTGTGATATTAAGAAAATATAAAAATTGTTTAGAAACACATAAGTGTTGAACGTGGATTGAACAGATTTAGACGGATTTCCAAAAGTACGGGATCAAATCCTTTTTCAAATTTTGAATACGTTTTGTAAAAGCTGGCAACGCTGTAATATACATATACTACATTCTGCACTTATATTATTATATAAATTAAATTTTATGAATATAATAACGTTTTATATTTTAGAATTTTGACTTTATATTACTTGCTTTAAATTATTTCTCTTATTTTTTTTTTGATACCCACTCGAGTAAGATGGATTTTTCCTTGTTCATTTCCTCAAAACGGCAAAAAACGAGGAACACAGTGGTTTAACACTGGGTTTCCTTGGTTCCTGTGTTTCCCTCTCCCTATAACGGGATATCTCCTCCTGCTATAACGGGATAAAGCGTAAAGCAAAAAGAAAAAACATCACTCATAAGTAAAAAAATTAAGTAAATCCAGATACTTTTATCAGTATCTATATAGAATTAAAGTAAAAGCCGTTCGTTTTCATTACATTGTATTGAACAAAATATATTGTTACATTCCGTCGTACATCCTTGAAATGACACTATACTGTACTCGTAGCTTCAAATAACGCGAACGTTCTCTTTACAGCACTATGTTAAGAATTTCAATAGTTCTCTCAAGGTTTAAACTAACTACATAATATACGACGTGAAAGACTTTATTGGCATTTTGAAGAGTGTTTGTTATTCTTTTAACTTTTTTATGTTTTATATTTTTATAGAATAAAAATTATATAATAAAGTATGTATGTATGTAGATAGAGCGAAGCGAAGCGATAAGATAAAATATATATAAATATATATAGCAATTATGAAACAAATTCAGAAGAGGTACTTAACACCGCACCCATTTACCAAAGCGAGAAAATTAAACCATACGACAATTCTATAACTATTTAGGTACATGTTTAAAAACTAATTAGGATCTATCTTTATTTAGAAGGGAGATCTTTTTCTATTTGTGATTTTGTCATTTTATTTTATAACAAATGGTAATTATTAACCATATTAAAAAAATAAAAAGCAATTAAATATGATAAATATATGATCTCTACCATAATTCAAAAGTAAGGGAGCGTTACTAGAATGGTTTATTTGAATAGATTCAATTCTAGAATGGAAAATATTCTTACTAGAGCGAAGAATCTAGTGATAAACAAAATTGGTGACAACTATTGTATCGAAAATTCAGTGCCCTCTGCATACCTTGCTAAACGCAATACTATGTAAACCTGCTTTTGATGTTTGAGCATACAAAGAGTAATCAACAGATATTTTTTATGTTTTTGTTGAAGCCTGATAAATTAAACTAAACTGGAAACTAGGCAAAGTGCGGCATTGAGTTCCGCCACTCAACACGCAATGCTTCAAAATAAGGCGAAAAGCGGGGACGGAGAAAGCAGGGACTAAGTAACAGAGTGTCTTAACACTAGGTTCATACGTTCCTGCAGTTCTCTCTGCCTACCCTGGAGGATAAAACGCGAAGCTATAAAAAAAAATAAAACTAATTTTATATTTTTGATATTTTTGAAAAAAAAAGCAAATAATTTATAGTAATATAAGTTATATAACGTTATAGATATAACGTTAACCCTAAGTTTAAATGCCTCATATTACATTCAAATAAAGGCTAGTCTATCCAACTCCTCTCTCCCGCCCGCTTTAAACAAAGTAAATCTAAAGGAGAACATACAAACAAAGAAACATTTCTTGAAGGTAGATTCGAGACGTATAATGTTACGAGTGTTAAAAATGTTAGCATAATGTCAGGTTATTTTTACACCTGGAAATATTAGGCTTTATTTCATTGCACATATTTATAGTTTTAATTTTAACTTTAGATGTTATTTTGTTATTTCTACGTAAAATTTAATCTTTTATATTATTTATATTATGGTGAAACTGAAAGCTCTCCTTTATCTTAATAGAACAGGAAAATAAAATTAATTCATTACACTACTGGTAATCGATCCCACGACTCACATGATGGCTTGTAATAGAATATTTTTACGCCTATACAATGTTCTCTCTATATCAAAAGAGTATAAGCTTACATTTGCGCAAGTACTTTTAACGGTCTAGTTAAGTTTACCTTAACGTTAGTACGGTGTAAGGTTCCGTCATTCAATGTACTGTATTATAGGTATATATATTATTAATTGTATGTTAAAATCGTCGTGATATAGTTGTGAGTGATGTTAATGGGCTGTGGGTGAAAAGTTGTATACTAGATACATATTTATACTTAACCTTCTTATTTCTGAATAATTTACATATTATTTTTTTTTATAGCTTCATGCTTTATACCTTGCCTAGTTTCCAGAGCGAAGAAAATGGAATTCGAAAAATCCATCTTCCACGAGTGGGAATGGAACCCTCAAACTGTCGCGTTTACAGGCAGACGCTTACGCCTCTGCGCCACGACGGTTCTCATTAACATATTAATTTTATATATACATATGTTCAGTTATAGTAAACGTATGTGTTTGTATATTTATATGTACTAGTTGGGTCACGCGTATTTGCGTTCGTTTGATTAGCTTTACACTTTATAGGAACGGTCGTCCACAAGGTTTAAATTTACAGGTTACATCGAAACAGTAAACGTCATGCCATTATTGCCTATAAACATTTCGGCAAACGACCTAACGAACATAATTTGAGCTTATACGTTCCTAAAATTATCGCGATCTGTCAAGCAAAGCTTTCTTTAATTACTATAGAAGTTTACTCTGCCTACGTTACAAATAAGTGGGAATGATGAACTTGAAAGTCATAACTTGAAAGTTTTTTTAATTCTCTTATAGTACAAAGTAAAATATTCTAATATCAGCTTTATACAAACAATTGTTTATTTCATTTTTGAAACTGTAGTTTCACGACGAACTAAAAGGCCACTTAACGTTCTCAATCTTCAGTTTTCTTTTAACGGGCATTTAAAGCTACGTCCTTAAAATAGTTGGTTGTTAAAAGAAATTTGTTGCTCATTCTTATTTCGTTAAATCTTTTGTAACAAAATCATTTCTAGCACCTTTATATTTTTACTTGCATAGGTGAGTTAATAGGGTATAGTGTTAAGACACTCTGCTTAACGCTGCTTGATAAATCATTCTCCATATCAATCGATCAACCGATGTGCAGTTATAGTTTCTACGCTATGATGATATTAAATTGTATTATTTTCCTGTTTGTTTACCTCACATTCTTTCGTATTTGGGCGAATGAAATCAGTTTTCATATATCCTATAAGGTACTTTATTGTATTACCAATATTTTTTGTTATATTTTTTACTAATCATTGTCTAAATTGCATTTCCATTTATGTTTATTTATTGAAAATGAATGAATAAATATTTATATATTATTTAATTATATATGCATATACATTATGTTGAAAATGTCTATAATTATTTTACTTTTTATGACATTTATAAGAGATAAGTCAATAGAAATCGCATTATATGAAAAATTCACTACCGCAAAAAATCCCACATCAGACGCGTCCCATTTTTTATAAACTAAATTTGTATAAAACAAAGGCCAAATTATTTCGGGATATTTTCTTTTGATTATGCTGAAACTTGATTAATTACCTATTTAATAATGCTTACATATTATATCGAAATACTTTACTCATTGTTACAATTTTAGGCAAAGCGCGGTGTTGAGTTCCGCCACTCAACACGCAATGCCTCGAATAAGGCGGAAAGCGGGGACGAAGAAAGTAGGGACCAAGCAACGAAGTGTCTTAATACTAGGTTCATATGGCTCCTGCAATTCCCTCTGCCTACCCTGCAATATGCGGGACAAAGCGTGAAGGTAAAAAAAAAATGCCATTTAAAATCATTATACTAAAAGTTTTTTTAGCTTCATACTTTATCCTGCTTATAACAGGATGAGCAGGGGAAACCACAGGGCACACTACCGTGAGAACCTAGTACACCTAAGACACTCTGTTCTCTGATTTTCGCCTTTCGAGACTTTGCATGTTTCGTGGCTGAACTCAACACCAGAGAGAAGAAAATGGAAATAAAATAATCCATCCTCCACAAACTGTCGCGTTTACAGGTAGATGCTACAACTCTGCGCCATGACGATCCTAACGATAAGTATAATTGTAATATATGTATAAATCATATTTGAAAAAAAAAAAACGGGAAATAAAGATCAGTTGTGTCTAGCAATTTTTTTATTAACATATTTTAGCAATTTTTTGGTCTACATAATTTTTTGGTCTGCAAAGTCATAAACGAAACAATAGCTTAAAACCTAACATTCTATTTGTATCTCAATAGCTCATGCGACATCATCTACATCTTCAGTTTGGTAAACCTACTGAGACCACAGGCCGTATTCGATTACGTAACGGTTTTAATTACTCGATTCGTCCATTACGAAGTGCGGTGTCGGTTAGTTCGTAACTGACAACAGCGTGGACTTGCCTTGTGTTTTATTGTGTATTTTACTAGTTTTGCGACTTGGATTTGCTTGCAAATATATGTATATATTTAGAATTACGTTTTTTTTAATTCAAATATATAGGGTAGCTTAAAAGAATGTAGTGTTTGTAAAAATATTGTATATTTTGTCTATGATACCAAAATATTGTCTATGTACAACTAGCGCCACCTGTGAGCTCAAGTGTAAGCCCTTCTCTGAATTCAAATAAATCGTCAGTACGGTACAAATCATACTCGAGTTTTATTAGTGTTAAGACACTCTGATTTTCGCTTTTTACCCGGATTATAGATATCAGGTTCAATACTACTTACAACTTACAAGACTACTTACTATTTTACAAGAGAGAAACAGAAAATTAAATTAATTTATTCCTAGTATGAATCGAACTAGCATTAAGCATTAGCACGAATTAGCATTTCCAGTTAAGTTTTAGCCCCACTGCCCTACGAC
This sequence comes from Dione vanillae, assembly GCA_037178615.1. Taxonomy (NCBI): domain Eukaryota; kingdom Metazoa; phylum Arthropoda; class Insecta; order Lepidoptera; family Nymphalidae; genus Dione; species Dione vanillae. The sequence continues at coordinate 904,401 of JAZFAU010000044.1, read as the reverse complement.
TTGATATATATATACATAATAATTCAAATTCTAGCATTATTTCAATTGATATTTATTGACTTACCTATGATATTGTTAAATTTCGATATTTAGTTCTGATGCTAAGTATTGATGCAAAAAATCAAATGCCAAAAATATTCATGAATGTGGAGGAAAAATTTAATAAATTATATTAAAAAGACAAAACTTTAAATGACAAGTAAATTTAAATTTAAAGCATAAAAAATATTTAATTGTAAAATGATGACCCAATCGAGTGGCAACCGAGAAACTGCATTTGGAGTGATATTATCAACGAAAGGGTACATGTAACAGTAATTTGCTAGCATGATACGTTTATGAATTACACGAAATTCTCATATGAACAAAACCGCGACGTAGCAATAAATCGTTATAGAAGCGTCTTATAACTGTAGAAAGTGTTTTTAAACGGCATTTATACATATTTACATATATTTATGAATTGAAAAATGTTACTAAAATAAATTTATTTGTATGTTCCAGGAATAAAGTAAAAAATCTCACGTCTTCTTATTAGTCGAGTTGTGTTGTGTTGACAGAGTATACGGAATTGTTTCTAAAGGGGTTGTTCTAGAGAAGTAGTGGGACCTGGTTCAATTCATCAAGATGCATTCCAGCCTCGTATAACTTATTGCAATACAGTTTACTTATTTTTCATAACGGCTTCGTTTGCTTGAACTTAACGTGAACAAGCTTTTGTACATTTTAGGGTCGTATTAAAACTAGTTACGTAAGAAAAAATTACAGCGAATTTAAAAAAATTACATAGATTTATCTAATGACGATTATCTTAGTTTTCATATAAACTCATAATAAAGCCTATCATGTCCTAGTTTACGATATTGTATTTTAAATAGAATATAGGAAGGGCATGACTGTCCCTCACTTTCAACCCTACTTTTAAATTTATTCCTTAATTATTAAATAATAACTTAAGTTGTGATATTAATAATTTAAATAATAAGAATGTGTGTTTTGTGTAATTACGGTAATTAAATTACCATGTTTGTGTAATTACGTAAGTTAACTTCGGTGGTGAGGGCCGTTGTAGTACAGCGTCCGCAACGTTTTGTTGGTTCGATTTCCTCTCGGGACGAATCGATTATTTCATTTTCATCACTCTGGCAATTCGGTAAGCACGGTCTTTAGTTCCACCACTCAAATCGCAAGCCTCGTAAAGTAAAAAGCAGAGAACGAAGTGTCTCAACACTAGGTTGATGTGGTTTTTTGCGTCCACGAAGTGAAATAAAGCGTGAATAAAAAAAATATAGTAAGAAGAGTCAAAATAATGTTACACTAAAAAGGTACAACCTACGTGCCAGTAATATCAGTACATTTAAATATTAAATATATTATTACTTAGAGGACCGCCGTGGCCCAGAGGTGCAACTTCTGCCTGTAACGCGACGGCTTCTGGGTTCAAATTCCACTTCTGTTTTTGGGTCCGACACGGGGAAGATGGATTTTTCTATTTCCATTTTCTTCGCTATGGAAACTAGGCAAAGAGCGGCGTTGAGTTCAGCCACTCAACACACAATGCTTCGAAAAAGGCGGAAAGCGAGGATGAAGAGGAGCAGAGACTAAGCAATGGAGTGTATTAACACTAGGTTTCTATGATCCCTGCAGTTCTTTCTGCCTACTCTGTCATGTGCGGGATAAAGCGTGAAGCTAAAAAAAAGAATATATAATATATATTACTTAAAAAAGAGCTTTCCTATTTGATCCTTCATAACTATTCCAGTAAATTCATTCTCATACAAGTGAGGTCGCGGGTGTGGTGCAGTAACCGCCACGCGCTTGCCTCACATTTTGTTTATTAATGACCGGCTTTAGTGAGCAGACGTGCTTGCGATTTGAGTAATTCCGTGCAATTAATTTCATATTTCAAATTTATTTTAGTCTAATTTTTTATATAAATGCTTTTAAAATTATGAAATAGGCAGCCTATATCTTAGAAAAAAACCTAAGTTAGTTATCTATCTATGAATCTTTACATACATTCTATATTTTTTAGGTTATCTTTATTAAACCAGTAATTTATAGAGTCCAACTACTCTAAAGATAAAATACTAACATACGACAAGTAGCTTTTTACCTTGTTTTCTTATTTTTTTCTACAACTTATACTTTTATAAACTCTCGAGATATTACTAGGAATCGTATGAATTTTAGTTTTCTACGTCAATTCAAAAGTGCATGTTGAGTGAAATAAAATATTGAAGTTAGGTATCAAGCTCAAAACGTTCGAGTTTACACTAAAAAATTGTTTCACGTTTCAATTATTTATTTTTATATAATAAAATATATAATATTAAAATTGATAGGATTGATAATTTTATCACCACTGGTAGATTTTGGATTAATACTTAAAAGTTAAATATATAGTACTTAAAAGTTAAGTTATATAATAGAAAAATTGTGTTGAATAACTAACTTTCATCGTTTAATTAATTTTTTATTAATTAGTAAAATAATCACGAAAAAAAAATCTTATTGTTTTTTTATAATTTTCTATAACTATAATATAGAGCAGAGTGATTGCAAAATAGAATAACTTTTGTATTATTTTATCCGTTGCATTTTCAAATTTATTTTATTCTTTATTCAAAATATTGGATAATGGATTGAATTCACATACTACATGACTTCATGAATGAATGAATTAAAAATAATATAAATTCCATAATATTTTGAAACTGAAAACTTTTATTTTGCATTCAAAATCTTACCTTCTACTTCTTGCATAGTTTCTTCAACAATTTTCCTTTAAGTCTATTAAGTGTATAATATCCAATTTCCATTACTGTGGGTGGTCTCTTATCATGATTATACAATTTAATAAAGTATTCTAACGAGATTAATATTATCGATACAATGTTCTATAGAAAGGGCAATGACCTGCGTACTTCTATTTCATACATTTGATATAAAAATTCTGAAATTGTAATTTAAATGTGTATTTAAATGTGTATTTAATTTATTGTGTGACAGAATCTTTGAACGTACTCGTAATTTAAAATGTCGAATTTTAAAGATCATAATGTGATTGAATTTGGATTGAAAAAAAAAATGATTTTGAAATAATAAGTTATTATGAAATCTAAATAAAAAATAATATATACAATATATAACTTATAATATTTTTTTGTGGATCAATAACAAGAAGAAACACAAATAATATTAAATTTCATAATAGTTATTATATAATAGAATAGTAATAGTATAGCACTTAAAAAAGAAAAATAATCATTTTATTCTAAGAATGATCACTATTTTTATATGTAGTGTTCAGTGTCCACTGCAAGGAAAAAACCTTCCTTTTTACGAGAAAAACTGAAGTCTTGTTGTGGCACGAGCCACAAGCCACATTGGCCTCAGACTGCCAGTTTCTAAGTTGCATATCTCAGGTCCAGTCAAGGTTCCACGCCATCTCTCCATCTTTGACGAGGCCGGTCTAGATGAGCATCTTGAGGCACCCATTCACAGACACTGCAGCAGACATGTCCTTTTCACACTTCAGTTTCGGGGTCATTTTACCAACATCCGTCCTTATATAGGATGATGATATGACTACACCTACACCTTACACCTAGTATGATGCGATCTTTGGTGCATTGGCAAACCTTGAGTTTGGACTTTTGTGCTTCAGTTAAAGATCATGTTTGTGCGCCTTACGTCAGGACGAGCACAATACACATGTAAATGAATTTACGCTTCAGTTTACATTATTTTTTATTTGGTTTAGTGTTTATTACAGCGTGTATTTTTAAAAAAAAAATTAAAACCTTTAATCCGTTTTTTATTTATTCGGTCTGTTAAAACCATTGGCTCAAGGTTTTTGGGTTTGTTTCCCACTCGGGGAACTCCCACTCCTTCCATCTTCCTCCCTAGTTTCCACTAGGCAAAGCGCGACGTTGAGTTCCGCCACTTAAGACGCAATACTTCGAAAAAGGCAGAAAGCAGGAACGGAGAAAGCAAGAACTAAGCAACAGAGTGTTAACATTAGGTTCCTATGGCTCCTGCAGTTTTCTCTGCCTACCCTTCCATCTTTGTGATAAAGTGTGAAGATATAAAATAATTAAATACTATGACACTTTTAAAAACTTCAAATATTGTGACACGCACTCAACTCCGATTTTTTCTTACCAGACTATGAAATGGAACATTTATTCCATGTATAAAAATCGAACCTAGTATAATCACGTTCAAAGTAAGACGCCGTTGTGCTATAATGGATCCTAATATTTTATATTGTGTAATATCAAAATTTCTATATCTATTAAAGAAAATTTAGTCTTGAGAAATATGAAATATACAATTTAAAATTTCATATTATGACAAAAATCTATTAAAATTCTCGCTAAAGCTATAACGCTTCTCTATAATATTCATATTTTAAAATGGCTAAGACGGCGAAATAAAGTTTTGCTAGTAAAAATGGGATAACGGTAATTTTTGATATAAAATATTAACATTTTACATAAACAAGAAAGTTTCGTAAACATAATATGCTTATTTATAGGCAGAGGTGAAGATGGAGAGAATAAGTGTCAACTTCAAGGAGAAGAAAAAAGAGTGTGAACAGCACTCCTTTCTTATTTTCGCCCCTAAAATGACACTACGTACGTATACGTATGATAAGTACCACTTATCGTACTACTACTACAGTAATCAGATTTAAATTTTCTTTCGTAGGTTAACGCTTCCGCAAGTAAACGCTGCGAACGTTGCTTATCTTAATAGCTCTTTATTACTTTAAAATTATACCAATATACATACCTATACTTCAAAAGTTGTATAATAATCTAAAATAGAATCAAGAAAACTAAAAACATATTTTATTATGAGCCTTAAGTTGTCAAATTCAACAATTTCCTTAAGCTTCACGCTTGCAGGATGTGCAGAGGGAACCGCAGGAACGATGACAACCTAGTGTCAAGACATTTTGTCCCCCACTACCCTCCTTTCGAGGCATTGCGTGGCGGAATTTAACGTCACACTTGCCTATTGATGGAGCAAGGAAAATATAAATGAAATCATCCATCTTTCCCAATCGGAAATCGAACCCACAACCGTCGTGATTTCAGACAGATGCCAGTTTTACTAGTTATAAGATAATTTTAGGGAACATATAAATATACGAATTGAGTAAAATTGCCAGATTATAGTTCAACGAACCAAAATCATGAAGAAATCCACAAACAAATAGAATGAATGGTAAATTATTACTTTGAAAACAACATAACAAGGGGCAATTCCAATCGAAGCATCAAAATAACAAAATAAACGAGAAAAGAACGATGTTATTTGTTTAGGTTTCCGAATAAACTTGCGCGGTTACAGACAGCCGATTAAATTTGTTTTAGTAGAATTTTTATTAGTATAAGAGTACAGAAATTAAATGTATGATTGTAAGTCAGGGGTTTGTAGGTTATATTTTAACTTTAAGAAGTAATTTTAGTTAATTATTTTTATAATTAACTACAATAGCTTTTAAAATACATTTTCTACAGGATCGTGATCCCGGACTACTTTAAACTTTTGAATTTGTGTTTATAAAAAAATCTATTTGTTCCATAGAAGATGACAAAAGGGAATAGAAGATAACCAAAAGAGAATACAAGATAGCAGAAGAGAAAAGTAGAGAACAGAAGATATCAGAAGATAAAAAAGTGAGTAGAATAGTAGAGAACAGAAGATAACAGAAAAGAAGAGAATAGAAGTAGAGTAGAAGAGAACAGAAGAAACTATTATTTAGTTAAAAATACGTCTCTGATATGGTTTCTTTCACGTAAGAAAGCTTATGCAACGCGAAACGTCTGATTTTCAGTAGTTTAGTAAAAAGAGAATCAAGTGAGTTCAGTAAAGATAGATTTCTTCTAATTTCTAGTTTTCCTTGTAAGTGACATGTGCTTAAGACATCTTACCATACTTAAAAGTACGTATTACGTTGTTTAAGACAACGCCATAAATAAAGAGAATAAGAAGAAGAAGAAGACATTGTTCAACAAATAAGCACGATGTTTTAAGTACTGACATTTTCTTCGCTAGAGAGTTTCGGTAAACGCCTGCAGATGATGCTAATCATAAAGATATGTTAAAGTATTTGAATAATATTAAAATATCCCTTTTCTTTTCGTTCCCTTATATTATTTTGCTTGTACATATAAACTTTCCTAATAACATTTTAAAATTTTCTGTTTTTCACAAAAAAAATAAAAGATCTGAGCATACGAATGCATAGGCAACGGGAAGTAACTTTATTTTGTAATATAATTAAATGAACGTCAAATAATACCGATTAAACTATTTATATATAATTACTAAGTTCAGTCAAAATAACAGTTGCTAAGCTATATTTTCACGGTTACAAAATTAAGAGCTATCAATTATAGTGTTATGAAAAATAATCTTAAATCTGACTGGTTGATAAATAGATGGTTTAACACCATTAGAACCACCATGTACATATTTTATAGTCAATGCAATAATATTCCAGAATTCTAATATACATTTTTGAAACTAAACTAAGCCCAATATACGTACCCACATATGTCTTGGAAATAACTTTCTTACTTTTATGGAAATAAATAATATCCAAACAATAATATCCGTCGTGGCGCAGAGGTGCAACGTCTGCCTGTAACGCGACGGTTACTGGGTTCGATCCCCAGTAGGAGAAGATGGATTTTTCTATTTCCATTTTCTTCGCTCTGGCAAACTAGGCAAAGCGCGGCGTTAAGTTCCGCCACTCAACACGCAATGCCTCAAAAAACGGCGGAAAGTGGGGACGGAGAAAGCAGGGGCTAAGCAACGGAGTGTCTTAACACTAGGTTCCCACGGTCCCTGCAGTTCCCTCTGCCTACCCTGCCTTGTGCGGGATAAAGCGTGAAGCTAAAAAAAAAAAAAAAAAAAAAAAAAAAAAAAAAAAAAAAACTAAACAAAGCCCAATCAATATACGTACCCATATATGTCTTGGAAATAACTTTCTTACCTTTATGGAAATCAATAATATCCAAACATTTATCTGATAAACAAGTGCTTTATTTTCAATTTAATTCTATCTTCATTGTTCAGAAAGTAAAAAATATATAATTTTATGAATATTTATCACGTGAGCTTACACTATCTGTTATCTGTAATAATGTAATAATCTGTTATCTGTAGTTATCTGTAATAATTTAAGGTCAACGGAGATCCTATTTTGATAAAAAAAGAAATAGTTAGCAGAGTAAAAATCCCTAAGTAAATGTAGTCCTGAATAAATTAAGTTGCTAAATTGGTTAGTTCAAGCGTTTCCCAATCACTATTTTATCATTTTATCTTTTTTACTTCGCCTACCACATTCTTTCTACGTGACTAAATCAACTAACACGGTCTCATTCGTTTTATCCAATCTAGGTTGGTAAATTTCATTTACTTCGATTCTGGAGATTAATTTAAAGAATCGAGTGGATGAACTTTTTCATGTGTTTAAAATTGAGGAAGGATCAAAGAAATATTCATTGACTGATGTTATATGTTTATATAAATATTCATATTTAAAGAATTAATTAATTTTGTTATAAGGACAGATAAAAATAATATTCAAGGCAGGACTAGGCGTATTTATCTGTATTTTTGATAATATATATAGATAATATATAGGCGTATTTATCAGTATTTTTGATTATATAAATTAATTTTTTAGGTGAAGTATGGGAAGATTTTTTTTTAGCTTCACGCTTTATCCCGCACATGGCAGGGTAGGCAGAGGGAACTGCAGGAACATACGAACCTAGTGTTAAGGCACTCCGTTACTTAGTCCCTGCTTACTCCGCCTCGCGGGGACGAAGTATGGCAAGTTGACTACTAAAATACCGCTTTTGAAAATAACATTCCTCCACTCTTTTATGGAAATCATTGTTATGTATACATTTATTTGATAAAGCAAGTATAAATATTACTAACAATTGCTTCAGCTTCAGATTAATTTATCATTTTCATTGTTCAGAAAGTAAAAAGAGTCGAATCTGAGGAAAGTCACAGTGAACAATTAATAAAAAAATCAAAGAAACTTTAAAGGAGGAAAATGTGAACGATTCCAATACCAATAAACTCTGTTAAGTATTGTATTTCTTGTTCAACATTTCGTTATACGTTGAAATAATATTCATTAAATTAATATTGAATTTTAGAAATGAGGACCGTCGTGACGCAGCGGAGGAACGTCTGCCTGTAACGACGGTTTCTGGGCTCGATCCCCAGTCGGGGAAGATGGATTATTCTATTTCCATTTTCTTCGCTCTGGCAAAACTAGGCAAGCGCGGCGTTGAGTTCCACCACTCAACACGTAATGCCTCGAAAAAGGCGAAAAGCGGGGACGGAGAAAGTAGGAATTAAGCAACAGAGTGTCTTGACACTAGGTTCCCACGGTCCCTGCAGTTCCCTCTGCCTACCCTGCCATGTGCGGGATAAAGCGTGAAGCTAAAAAAAATGTATTATTACATTGCAACCTTATACATTTTACACGTGATTTTTAGTTTAAATAAGAATTTGGTTTTTGAGCTAACATTTGAAGATCCGTTTGAAAGCTGCCGATCCACATAAATAGATATGACATAGAGACACGGCTTTGTATCAATGTTAAAGATGCAGCATAGTATATATATATATATATATATATATATATATATATATATATATATATATATATATATATATATATATATATATATATATATATATATATATATATATATATATATATATATATATATATATATATATATATATATATATATATATATATATATATATATATATATATATATATATATATATATAAAGTAATGAAAGATAACATATAAACATTTAGAACGCAACGGGATTTGAATCTGCGCCTCTTGGAAATCGTCCAAGTGCTCTGACCGCTAGTAGTATTTTATATATTAATGACTTTCAACATAGCTTGGATATAGCAATTTATATATTAAACAGATTAACATTTTTAATAGTAGTAGGAATATAATATAATTTCAACGCGTATATCATTTACCTATGTTACCTTGACCTCTTGTAAATATTTACTTAAAAAAAAATACACTTATAAAAGTGATAATTTTAAGAATTAACAGAGAAATCGATCACTTACTAAAAAACATAAGTGAACTATAAGTAACACACTCAAGTCTCTTAATAAAAGTCAATATGTTCTCCAAACAATAGCGTATCAATTTACTATTGCTACATTTTACTGTTTGAGCTTTTTCAACGACACTAACAATATTTTTATTGAAATGGAAAGACATACTTGTAGATATTTATATATATTTAGCTATAGATGTTTATAAACGGAGAAAGCAGGGGCTAAGCAACGGAGTGTCTTAACACTAGGTTCCCATGGTCCCTGCAGTTCCCTCTGCCTACCCTGCCTTGTGCGGGATAAAGCGTGAAGCTAAAAAAAAAACAGTTTATAAATGAGTTATTTTTACTTTTAATTTGTAAAGAAAAATACGAAGTTTTAAAATTTTAATATTTACTTATTAAAAGTTGTATATCTTATAAATTTATAGTAAAAAATTATGGAAATAGTTGGTTATAAAAAGAACTCGATGTCATTTTCCAACAAGAGCAAAAAGTCAAAAGTATTTGTAATTTCTTTTGTATAAGTTGCCACCTGCAAGAAAGATGACTCGTTTGTGAGAAATTCAAATTTTATTTTTCTTATAACCTTTTATACTGGATCTTTGTAAATTTCTTTTCAAATATATACTTATTTTTAAGAATTGTTTATTTTAGTAAAACATAATATATAAATTATCATACTGTAATAATTGTGTACACGGAGAAAACTTAATGTTAAGACACTCCGTTCACCACATGTTTTCTTTTATTTTCCAAATACCTATATTATAAAAAAAAAAAAAAAAAAAAAATTGTAGTATATTGCAAGTTGCATGCACTTATATAAGCACTATAAAAATTGTTTACCTTTAAATAATAGTTCAAATTTCACTTTGTATCTCACATCTCACTGCCAAAGACGAACGAAAAGCATTTGCCTGTTCGTTACTATACCGTTTCGTTAAGAATTTTCAGCGTTACCAAAGACGTTGACTGTGATCTATTATTATCAAAGGAGAATTGAAAATGTAGTTTTGAGGTAAAACAGAATTTCACTAGTGGATTCAAAATGGCCTCCATTATTGTACAGCTCCCTATCAATTACAACATTCAGAGGAAATATAATAGATGGATTCATATTTTGTTTAGTTTTTACGCATGCCCCATATTTTGTTACGAGTTTATAATCAAAAAGTCTTATCTGAACTTTAAATTTTAAAAATTGACCAAAGTAGTGATTTTGAGGTAGTAGAGTAGCGTCTGCCTGTAAACGCGACGCTTTGCCGGTTCGGTTCCCACTCGGATAAGATAGATTTTTCTATTTTCATTTTCTTCGCTCTAGCAGTTCAGCTATTCAACACACAAGCCAAGGCCAAGGCGGAAAACGTGGTACAGAGTGTATTAACACTAGGTTCCCATGGTTATTGCGGCTTCCTCTGCCTACCCTGCTATGTGCAGGATAAAGCGTGAAGCTAAAAAATGTTTTATATAAAACAATTAAGAATTTTGTCTCTTTTTTTAGAGTGAGTTTCTCCTTCATTTTAGTAATTTGAGAAAGCATAATAACAAAAATGCACATAAACATTTTTTGGTTACCAAACAAGTGAATTCGAGCATACGCCTATCTGTAACGCCAAAATAACGTCGTACGTTCGTTCACGATGTGTATTATTTTGTAAATTAATATTAATTAATTGACTAGATGACTTGCTTTTGCTTCTATCAAAGATCTTATTGTCTTCTGAAAAACAATTTATCACGAAGCTAGTGATGGTTCACTTTAATTCTTCTCTCATTAGGGCAGATATATAACTGACGCTTTATAAATATGTTATAATATGAATTAATAAATATACTACGATTGTTTTGGAATCACATATAATAGTATAGATTTTCACATATTAAGTAAGAAATATCTATTGCCAAACTGATGACTAATTCTAAGACCAAGTTAAAAAAAAGATTTTTAACGTTGAAATAAAGAATCTTGTATTCATATTTTCAATTAAATCACTTAAATTCGAATTTGATAATCTAGTGAAAACTAAAAGTGAAGTAAGACACTCCGTTTTTCACTTTCTGCCTGTCTAGACACTGCAGGCTCCGCCACTCAAGCGACGACGCCGCTCTTTGTTTTTTTTAAAGTCCCGCTGAGTTTCTTGCGCCGGTTCTTCTCAGGTCTGAGGCATTAACTTTAGCGAACCGGTGGTAGTGTTTTTGACGTTCAAAAAATGAATCATGTATTCTCATTTTGAATAAAATTATTTGAATTTTGTTCTGCTATTAAAATGGGAAAAATGAAAATAATTCATTCTCTATGAATAAACTTCTGTTTAATGTAATTTTTAAAAATGCTATTGTCATATGCAACTTTATGTCGGCTAATTAGCAATACAAAATAGTATAAACGGGAAGAACTGACTGAGCCATTGTTACAACTCGTTTCGTAGAAACAAAACCATTCTAACGTCCAGTGTTATAACTGCATTTTTACCATATATAATTTATATAATTATCCCTAAATTAATAATACAAAGAAATATCATATATAATAGATAAAAAATAATAAAACATAAGGTACATATTCAATTTTAATATTGTCAATTTTAAAATTGGATTTTAAAAGTTTTCTATACTTACTTAAGTGTTATATTAATAATAACATTATATATACTAACATTGTCAAGATTGTCATAAAAAAGTAAATAAATCACAAAAGGATATTCATAACGCTACATAGATTTGCTCTATTGTAGAAAAAGACACTTAGAAGTCTGTCATCTGTCTATCTTATCCAGAAGTGTACTAATATTGGGTCGCATTTTAATGGTAATATATTTTTTTCTTTTTTAATTTATTTGTTTAGTTAATTGGTAGATATTGTATTGTATTTAAATTTAGTATATGTAAGAAAATTAATCATTTAGTCAATTAACTTTTTTCTTTTCGAAAATTAAAGATCTCGGTTGAGTTTCAAGAATACAATAACAGGCTTCTTGGAGATGTATAAAGAGTTTAATGACAGTGGACAAGGCGAAAACGTATATAGGAACTGTAGTTTATATTGTCAGAGTTACTGTATATAGTTAAGTATATTTTTCTGGTCTGTACTTAGTTAATATAACACATAATAAAAAAATTCAAAACATCGAAAATTAGCATAAAATCTGACACATATGTTACATATGCTAGGTATCGGCGGTTGTAACACTTAGGGTAAGTGTTACTACCATCGAAAATACGAAATACAAAATAGAATCTATAACAAGGAAATTTGTAAATAATCAAAAGTAATTTACAATGCTTTAAGAATTGCTTAGCATATTAGCAAGTAGTGGGACATATTGCTTAAAGTTATAACTTGGGCTGGAATTTTCTCAAGTGTAACAACGAATCGGGAGACGTTCAGTTTCGAGCTCGGCTAACTACCGGTTAGATACCCGAGCTGAATAAAGTTCCTAAAGCAGATATTGTACAGATCGTACAATTAAAACCCAAAAAGCCACAAATTTTCGATTTTTCCACAAAAAAACTCGCCTTGAAAACACACCAACTATTGGGATTCTCGACGTCGACATTTCGAAGAATGTTTAGTTCCGCGACAAGCCGACGAAACACATTTGATACATCATGGATATCTATGGACGGTTACTAATTTGATTTTTTTTTCAGATTACTAACTTGATCTTTTTTAACAAAAAAAATACGCGAGAATACCAATAATACGAATTATAATACGAGTTATACAAATAATACGAATTTTACATGAACTTTTAAATAAATAAATATGGTATTCATAATTTACTAAGAAATATAAAAATAATAAAAGTAACAAAAGCGGCATACATATAGATTTAAAAAATCCTATTCTAGAATTTTTGGATATTCCGTTTAAATTTGATGCAATATTTTCTGTAACAAAAGAATAATACTGAAATGTGTTTAGAATTTGTCATAGAGACAAAGCATTTTTCAGGGCTGTATGAAAAAGAGCTTATCTACTTTTCTAGTATTCACACGAAAAATGAAATTAACTTTTATAGTTGCAACATATATGTACGTCGTTGTACGTCAAGTATTTCTTTTTAGAGTTCCGTATCAAAAAGGAAAGATGGAACCCTTATAGGTCACTGTGCTATTTGTCTGTTAAGACGTTGCGTTATCAAAACCTATAAGGATACTTTCCGTTAACCTGAAGTTTGATAATTTATATACTTATGAAACAAATACAAATCGAGCACATATGACCTCAAATTTATGATGAGTACTTCTAGCACATGATCAATATTTATTGTTTTTTCAATTTCTCACAACAAGCATATTAGGTACACCTTGTACACCATATTAGGTACACGTCTTTCGTCAATTACTATATTCAGAAACATGCAAGTTTGTTTTTCTTTATAAATTTTCTCACATCATTGTGAACGTTAAAGTATCTTAAAAATGATGATGTTTAATAATCTAGTGATTGCATGTATTATACTTTTTTGATACTGAGGAAGTTACAGTGGGGAAAGTTTGACTATAAGCAAGATATTTAATAGTTTAGTTTCCATAATATAACACAAGAATGAATCCTCCTCATTTTCTCTCTTTTGCAAAATAAAGCACCTTAACACAACTAATTGTCATAATTTATATGGCTATGCAAGTTTCTGACCCTGAAATTTAAAAGAAAAAGCGTGAGACAAAAAAATATTTCCAGCTCTATTTTATTTGGAACTCCCTGCCTAGACGATTAAGGAAACATTTTCGTAAAAAATCTAGGATAGTTCGGAAATAAATACAAAGTGCGGTATTTGAAGATAAGTGCTTGAGATTAGAAAAATAAAAATGGGTTTATTTTGACAATTACCTAACTAGCAGATAGCATATTTAAGAATTTTTTATGCTTTTTGAACGAATTAAAATCAAACATAGAGTTATTTATAATTAAATTATATTGAGCTGTTAACTATATAATAATCTTGGTAAGCGAATCTTTAAGAGAAAGAGTTTCTTAAAACTAGGTTCCTTCCTCCTATTAAGTTTGTAGATATGGCTAACTTTTTTCCAGAGTATTTCTACAAATGATTATTGAACCCATAGTCTTTGCGTTTACGGACAGACGCTATGTTTAATCTGTATCAGTCATATTATAAGAATCATAAAAAATAAACAAGTACGCATATTTACTCGAAACACAAATTCAAAATATGTAGTAGTAGTGCAGTAATACAAACAAGTTAAAATCCCGTTATTGCAATCCGTGCTCATATCTAGATGAAATGGAAATGAAAATTTGAAACCAATTATTTGTAGTTGATGTTTGAAACTGACTGAAATGTTTGGGAAGCTACAGTGTTTTGTTTTATGCTATTACGAAGTTTGAGAATCATAGATGAAGCACTAGTATATCGTAGAATTATTTTGAATTTGTTTAGGTAGTAAGAGGAGCTAGGACCGTGGAATTTAGTGTAAATGCATTGTTAATGGGCCTTTTAAACCTATACTTGGGTCACAAGTTAGCAAAGTGGTAGTATTACCAAAAATTTTATTTTAATAATGTCATTGTAGCGCCATGAATTTCGTTTCCACTTTTACCATTGAATTATTTCAAGTAAGAGGTAAGAGAACATAGAGCAACATTCAGAAAAAAAATCAGATTATAGTTAAAACCAAGTTTTACAGTGTAAAAGATAAAACAAATACCTATACATATCTTTCGATAAAGTAAACGTAAAGTAAAAAACACGTACAAAGTAAAAAGGATTGGTGCCACCAAACAATAAAAAGATAAGATGTTATTTATTACAAAAAGAGGAATGACGATTGGAAAGACGCCATGTCGATAATACAATGCTTGTTCAGCGAACGCGTTGTTTGAGGTATCAGCATTATAGCTCTTGTATTTGTGCTATGTAAATTGTATTAAAAGAAAATATTCTGAAAGGATGAGTGATGAAGTACTGGATGATATATGATGCAAAAGCTAGAGGTAAATGAGGTCAGTGGGACCTCCGTTTAAGATTGAGAACACAAAGCTGGAAATAGTGGAGCAAATATGCGATTTTTTCAAATACACTCCGTTCTGCAGCTTTCATCCGAAGTTTGATTCGAAATTGATATTGAACTATGATACAGGTTAAGCGTAGTAGGTAGTTTTACCAGAAGGAGTAAAAAATAATAATTGAATTCAATTATCTTGATCCCAGCGTCCAACTTATGAATTTTTGGAAGCACCCATTCCCTACTGCGGAGGGCTTTAGTGAATATTATTCGATGTTGCACATATAATAGTATCCGCTGACATGTGCATGTCAATCGCTTAATTATGATCTACACGTATGAAATAATAAGGTGTAATTAAATCGAACTTTATTAAATTATTTGTGTATATAATTAATTTTACATGTAATACCAAAATAAATGACATCATAATTTAGCGAAACAGTGTTTTAATGCAAATAAATAATGATTTAACTATTTCTTGTTATATTTTGTTTGCCTTAGCATCTTAAAATCTATAGATTATTTTTTCTACAGCTGACATCACTATGGAATTCGATATCAAGCTTACTTAAGAGATTACATAATTTTAATTTTTAATTTTAATTAATTCGACTAGGAATGGAATCTATAACTCGTATATTGTTAATTACAGAACAAGATTTGATATATGATTATATATATACTCGTATATATATATATATATATATATATATATATATATATATATATATATATATATATATATATATATATATATATATATATATATATATATATATATATATATATATATATATATATATATATATATATATATATATATATATATATATATATATATATATATATATATATATATATATATATATATATATATATATATATATATATATATATATATATATATATATATATATATATATATATATATATATATATATATATATATATATATATATATATACACATATTTATTCTCACTATTAAGCCGATATTCCGCTACTATGGCCTCTTAAATATTTAAATACTCTTTGAAATCCAAGCGAAGTCAGCTCAAATAGTATAACTAGCGTACTCTTTAGAATATTATTATATAGAACAAATATTTTGTTTCCGTTATACACTAGCTGTTTACTGTTGGGAATTAATCACAAGTCTGCCTAATGCTAGAGTCGTCATGTTGTCGTCTAAAATGTTCATACAATGAATGTTCCTTTCCTGTTTATTTCTTTCAATTCGACTTTAATGAAGTATTTAAATATTTAAGTATTTGCTTTTGTATACTGTACATCAGTGGGAAAACGTCTGAATTTTGATTTTTTTTATGTCTTCACGTTTTATTCCGCATTTTGCAGAGGCAGAGGGAACTGCAGGAACCATAGGAACCTAGTGTTAAGACACCCCGTTGCTTAGTCCCTGCTTTCCGCCTTTTTAGAGGCATTGCGTGTTCAGTGGCAGAACTCAACGCCGAGCTTTGCCTAGTTTCCAGAGCGAAGATAACGGAAATAGTAAAATCCATCCTCCCTGAGTGGGAATCGAATCCACAAACTAACCTTCGCGTTTACAGGTAGACGCTACGTTTCTGCGCCACGATGGTCCTCAAATTTGATATGAATGCGAAATTAATTCATTATTGCATACAACAAGCGAAGCGTGGTATTAAGCTAACTAACCACAGAAAAGTTTAGATGATATATATTTCTACATGCTCTACTATGTGCGTGATAAAATATGAAGCTTATTATTTTAACTCTTTAGGAATTGGAACTATTTTGGTAAATATACTAAAAATATGATATACAGAGAATATGTTAATTGTGCTTAGTAAAAAAGTTAATTATTTTAATAAGAATAACGAGTATATTATAATCTTCTACTTTGAAATTTGTAATATAATTTAAGTTCCTTATATAAAGAGAATGCGTAGCGTCTGGGTTTGTGAAAATGGAAAACGAAAGGCTCTTACTAATATATACTGTCGGAAGTGAATAGTTTAATTTAAATAATAACATCGTAATCGAAGCACTCGAAGGACCGTTATGGCGCAGAGGTGCAGTAGGAGAGAATTTTTCATTTCCATTTTCATCGTTCTGGCATGCAAGTGTGATGTTAAGTTCTGCCATTCAACACGCAATGTTTCAAAAAAAGGCTACCGATGTGTCTTGACTGATTGACCCTGCTATATAGGCGTGACACACGAGCTGCGTGATAAAGGTGTGAAACTAAAAAAAGCAAGAAAGATACGCTAACCGCATTTTCAGCTTATACGAACAGAGATTCTACATAATAGTAGTAAACGATATAAATCACATAATAACCATATTTCAGAGTAGTTTCCTTTCAACACGGACCGTTCTCTGCATATAACAGCCCTGATTGACATAATTTTATCGCTTTAATAGTTCTTATTATATAAGGCTACCCTCTTTTTTTAAATGTGGTTCCTTTCAGTTAGTAATACTTGTAACTAAAGTTTGGTCACAATTATTATTATATTTCCGTTGCACCATTATTTTGAAGATTTGACATTTAAATCCTCAAACTTAAACAAGGAATACGAATCAACCATATTCATCATTTAAGATTTAAGGCAAACTAATTTTAAAAGAGTAAACAGATTTAGTTAGTATAGTATGATAATTGTTAGCTTAGATAAAAAAAGATCACTTCGTCAAGACAAAATAGTAGGTACATATACATTTTTTGCTATTTATTGATATGCATCACAAAAGATGTCATTTCTATGATTTCATTACATAGCTAGTTAATGATTTATTTACTTAATCGATTACCATAAGTAATATGGTATTGAGTATTTGTAATAGCGCTGTGCCGTTTTGTTAAACAATAATATGATAATGTTATACAATGCACAATGTGTTGAAATTGTTACGTATCTGTATCACATTAGTGAGACGGTGTCTACTTCCGTTAGCAAAAATCGTGAGATTTTATTTGTCCCAGTCAATTTTTGAAGCAAAATAGATTTGTTTGAATATTTTATTGAAAAATAAAACAGGTTTTCGTGAAGTAGTGTTTCATCCCTCTCCAGATACAATATTGCACATTAAATTCTGTGTTCATTAAATTAAATATTAACTGTGTTCATTAAATTAATTTTTCATTTTATTTATAGACGAAACCAAAGCACCATCGTGGCGCAAAGGCATAGCCTCTACCTGTTAACGCGATAGTTTGTGGGTTCTATTCCCACTCGAGAAAGTTGAATTTTTCTTTTTTCGTTTTCTTCACATAGGAAAATAGGCAAAGTGCGGCGTTGAGTTCCACCACTCAATATGCAATGCCTCGTACTAGTTACTACTAGTTAGTACTAGGTTACTATGGTTTCTGCAGTTCCCTCTGCCTACCCTGCCATGTACGAAATAAAGCGTGAAGAAAAAAAAAACAAAGGGCAAAATAAAATATACATATATGTATAAATACATGTATGTACAATATATACATATTATACTGGCATGGGGGGAGAAGCCTGGGTATGGTCTTGGTGGAATCGCTGTACGTGAGAGCAGCATTACCTATAAAATGCCAAGAAACCCTCTGCTGTGTTAGTGGCGGAACATCAACTTCGAGCAGAGCCCAGGCCAGTCCGAGTCACCCACGTCCCCGCCGTCCCTCCCGGGAACTGCTGTACTTGCACAACTGTGCAGCCGTCACCTTGACGTGCAGCTGAGCTGAGGGTGCAGGGCGAAAGGCGAGTATTCTGCGCCTTAAAACAGAACAAATCTCACGAGGGAGGAAAACCCGAAACAAAAACGAGCAAGCCCACATGCTCCAAAAGGGTCAGCCTCACTAGTGGGCTAGGGTATAGTGGGCTAATCACTCGCTTACCTGAACCCAAACGATTAGAGAAACTGAAATAGTGCAAAACCGGACCGATCAAACTACAACGACCTTTGGCATGAAAATACGGACACGAATAGCTTGCTGGAATGTGCGAACGCTAATCAAGGATAGCCGACTAGCTCAAGCAGAAGCAGAGATGCTCAGATACAAGCTGCAAATCCTAGGTCTCAATGAAGTGCATAGAAATGGATTTGGAGAGCTGAGAACATCCGGGGGCCTTGCATTCCTTTACTCCGGGAAGGATGATGAAGAGGACATACGTGAGAACGGCGTAGGCTTTCAACTTTCTGACACTGCAAAGAAAAGCCTGCTGGATTGGAAACCCATCTCAGAGCGAATCATCACAGCCCGGTTCAACAGCAAAGCCCGTAAGATATCCATCGTCCAGTGCTACGTTCCTACAAACCTGGCATCTGAGGAGGACAAGGACGATTTTTATAGTGCACTCAACCTTACCCTGAAAAACATCCGCAAACAGGACATAGTCATCGTTATGGGAGACTTAAATGCTAAAGTTGGCACTGACAACGATGGCTGTCAAAGGCACATGGGCGCACATGGGCTGGGAGCACGGAACGAGAACGGGGCGAGATTCTTGGAGTTTTGCCAGGACAATGACCTCACCATCGGAGGAACATTATTTATTCATAGAGACCATCACAAATACACATGGAGCTCACCCGATGGAGTCACCAAGAACCAAATCGACCACCTCGCCATCAGCTCCAAATGGCGCTCGTCGTTGCTTGATGTCGGCAATCGTCGTGGTGCGGATATCGACAGCGACCATCATCTAGTCGTAGGGAAGATACGGCTGAAAGTAGCTGCAGCTCGAAATGCTATCACAATAACCAAGGTGAGAAAACGGTTCGACATAAGCAAATTGCGGGACCATGATGTAAACAAGGCGTTTAAACTGGAGATGCGAAATCGCTTTTCTGTTCTCGAAAAGGAAGCGGGCGCAGCTATTAACACGGAGTGGAACCACATCAAAGTGGCCTACACAGAGGCCAGCTCCGTTGTTCTTGGGCACAAAACCTGTACACGTGAGGAATGGATGTCGCAAAGAACCTGGAAACTCATAGAAGAAAGGCGTAAGCTCCAACTTCGACTCCTGGCTGCTAATGACGAGGCAATGCGCGAAGACCTGAGGCTGCAATACAGACTTATTCGCAGGAAAATCTACCGCAGCACACGCCCCGACCGGCGAATATGGGCTGAGAGTGTTGCGGATTGCGCCCAACGTGCTGCCAACTCTGGCAAGCTCAGGGAGCTGTACATGGCGACGAAGACCTTAGCCGGAAATAGGAACCAGGGAAAGAAGAAGCCTTTGAAAGACAAGGGAGGTCAGCTGATCGCGACATCCGAGGGACAGCTTGAACGCTGGCGCGAGCACTTCGGGGAGATCTTCCGAGTCTCGAATGACCCCATCACCTCGTGCACACCCGCCACCAACCAGCCCGCAAACAGCCTTGACATTAATGTTTCTCCTCCTACACGTAAGGATGTAGTGAAGGCCATCAAAGCACTAAAAAACGGTAAAGCCCCAGGAGTCGATCTTATTACGTCGGAAATGCTGAAAACAGATGTCTCCACCGCCGTAAACGCGCTAACACCCCTTGTACAGAACATCTGGTTAGTCGAAGTGTTACCCGACGACTAGAAGATAAGTCTACTCATCACTGTGCCCAAGGAGGGAGACCTAAGTGAATGTGGCAATTGGAGAGGCATCACTTTGCTCCCGACTGCTTCGAAAGTGCTCTGCCGGATCATCCTTGTGGGCTGTCGAGGGCTGTCGAACCTCTACTTCGCAAAGAGCAGGCTGGTTTTTGACCCAACTGATCATGCCCGGACCAGATCGTCACCTTACGCATAATCCTCGAACAGGCATCAGAATGGCAGAAGGAAATGTACTTGACCTTTGTGGATTTCGAAAAAGCCTTCAATACGCTGCGTTGGAGTTGCATCTGGAACCGGCTACATGTAATTGGCGTTCCCGAGAAAATTACGAACCTAATTAAGGCCTTCTACAAGAACTATTCTTGTAGAGTGACTCACGACAGCCTTGTCTCTTAAGATATACCGGTCCATGTAGGTCCGCGAGTAGGTCAAATATACTCGTATTACAAAATCTTGAAGTGTTAAATCAAACTAATGAAGGTGCCGAAGATTCCGAATTTAATTTAGCGTATTTATATAATTTATTTAAACTATGGTATAAGGCTTGGCAAAAAAATATCTCGAAATTAGACTGCGAAGTGGAGAATGAAGTATTAGAATACTAATTTATATTTACCTACCCTATTATATAGAAGAAATTTGTAGGCTCTAAACTTTCTATAAGCCTAACAAGGATCGTATAATATGTAACTGGTATTAGGCAACATTTCACTTTCGAGAGAGCTCGTAAATCAAATTTTTAAATTTGCATTTACAGTTTGCCAATCGGCAGTTTAATAAACTATCCTCCCAATTATACAATAAAATAAATAAAATACTTACGGCCTTATTCATAAAAAGTTATAGCACGCTTAAAGACTCGATATAGTACAGTTGTCAAAAAACGTTATTCATAACAGCATTTTTGTGCCAATCAGTTCTATAAACCTATCATAAAGTTATAGAGCCGAGAACCCTACTATAAGAGTGTTTTAACGTCCAAAGATGGCCGATTCATATAACAGCTGATTATAGCTCATACTAATATGAGCATTGATATGACGTCGTCGAGTCGCTTGTCATCAAGAGTGTCAATTTCAGTTTCGTAAACAAAACAATATAACAATTGACATTTTGTTCGATATTTATTAACTATATTTAGTTATTAACAAGTTTATTAATAATAAATTCTACATAAGAAAGGTGCACAGAACATAGGTAATACTTGTCCACGTCTAAACAATTTTCAATTCTTTGTCGTTTTACTTCTTTTGACTTTATTTTTTAAAAATTAAGTAAGTTTATAAACTAAAATAAAATAAACATTCGTGTTTTTGTGATAACAACGACGTAAATCAAGCCGGTATATGTCAAGCCAGATCCAATAATATATTTTTGTACGTAATATTATCTGTGGTCATACTATGTCAATGCGTTTGTCACTTATCATCTGTGGATTTACTGGTATTTTCGGCAACAAGTCGACCGACTTCAGTATAGTGGCAACATTGTGAACGTATAAATCAAATTAGTGACACTTTAGTTATAGAAGGCTTATAGAGCGTTTATGAATACAAACATTTATCGAACGTTCTATAAGCCTAAACAGCGTGTTAACTAAAGTATGCTTAAAACGTTTTATAAGACTTTTTTATGAATAAGGCCGTTAATATTTATCCTTTGAAAAATAACGAATGTAAAAAATGTATTACCTACTGGATTATAAACTTTAATTATGAAGAGACGGAGGCTCTAATATTTAATAGTTAGTCTCTGTGATAACAATTAAATGATAATTAAAACGACATACATATCTATAAATATGTATATATGTTCTTTCTGCTAATAATTTTCATGCACACACACAGACGCACACACACACACTCACACACACACACACACACGCACACACTCACACACAAACAGTTTAGTTTTATATTTTTATATTGTATTACATCTTATAATGCTTCTTTTTGTCAGTATTTTATTTTTTGTAATGTTTACTTCTATTTCTTGTAAAAAAATGTATTAGTTATGGAAGAGCGAGGCCTCCTGACACAGGTTTTCTATAACTTACTAGGAGGTTCTCAACCTTGTGCAGTAGTTTATGAGAAAGAAACGAATAAATATTATTATTATTATTATTATTATTATTATTATTATTATTAAATACAACTTTTACTAGACACAATTTGCATCCTATATAACTTTTTTTGCTATGTGAGCGTCATCGTGGCATAGCAACAGTGTCAGTAAATGTTACGTTAGTAGGTTCCATTCAAATTCTACTCGAGGCGAGTGAATTATTTTAATTTTTCTCGCTTTAGTAATAAGGCTAAGCACGGTGTTGAGTTCCGCCATTCAATATCCAATTTCTCTAGACATGCGTAAAGCGTGGAACGGAGTCCCTCAACACTAGGTGCCCTCAGTATATCACGTTAAATGCGTGAAGCTACAAAAAATAATTTACATTTTTAAAAATCATTTACAATTTTTATTCTGGTTTGGCAACTAAGTAATTGATTCGTTCGATGAAATAAAAGTTTTGTTTTATTTGGAATGAACTCTACTTTAATCTATGATGCATTTTCCATTTCAATCGATGCTATCTCTCTGAAAATTACAAAATTTCGTGCTCGTTAAGCTCAACGTTAGTCATCTTAAAGAGAAAAATCTTCAGAACGTAATTTATGAAACCGGTTGCTTTCTTTAAAAGGTTTATCATCTTATATATGACGTAACGAGGTCGCAGATAGTACTTTTAAAAAATTTCATTTTCACACTCTATTTTAAGTCTTGCATATGTTTTTTCCTATAACTCGAAACAAGAAAGGTGGAAGCCTTACGACACTCCGTTCTCTGCTTTCCGCCTATTGGAAGCAATGTTTAAGTAGCGGAACTCAACACCACTCTTTGCATAGTTGCCAGCGCGTAGAAAATGATAATGAAATAATGCATCTTCTCCGATTGGGAATTGAACCCACAAACTGCCACGTTTACAGGCAGACGCTGCGTCTCTGTGCTGCAAAGGTCGGTCGAGGGTATAAGTTAATACAGGTAAATTAAAAAATTATCTACACAAGTCTTATATATATATATATATATATATATATATATATATATATATATATATATATATATATATATATATATATATATATATATATATATATATATATATATATATATATATATATATATATATATATATATATATATATATATATATATATATATATATATATATATATATATATATATATATATATATATATATATTACTTATATATACGTTATATATAAGAAGATCTAGATATTAATTAAAGCGAGACCGTAAGAAGATAGTAAGTTTTAACGGCATTGTAGATATGAAAGTGAGTGTCCATAACAGGACCTTATGTACGAACGTGCTTAACCCAAAAAAATCGCATTTTGTGTGGTAGACTGAAACTGATGAATCTAACAGTTGATGGAATACTACATGCTATTCGTAAATATTGACAAATTAATAGAGAATAAAGAACTTAAATAAGCTATTTCATTTAAAAAAGGGAGAAACTGTTCCGAATGAAGTAACTAGTGAAATAAACTTATCTAGCTTTATCAAGTTCCAGGGTTATGTTCATTTTACTAAGGGTCGTCTTCAGATATCAACATTTTGTACTGTATCTCGTATGTATACATTATAGGTGACAAAAAAACTCATTTCATGTACTGTTGATCATTTGTTAGCTGTCGTGTGACCCAGCTTGTATCTAAATGAGGCAAATTTATGTGTCTCAATATTTTTCTCAAGAAACACTCACAGCTTTCTTATAATTTCCCGTATAAAAATGATCTAAGGAGACAAAAACAAATTATTTATGGCACACTAAATAGACTTTACAGTTGCCAAAGTGGACGACTATAAAATGTGATAAATAAAAATTTATTCACTCATAAAAGGGAAAACAAAATTATTGTGACAAATCAAATTGAAAAACATTTTCAAAAAAAATTAATGGAGATCACACACATAAACTCACCTGTACATGCACTTGAACACACATACGCACTCACACAAGTGTTATAAAAGCACTACTTACCACTTAGTACTTAGCTTCTCCGTACACGTATTTCTCACCAACTTATAGCTAATAATAGGACAATTTGTTTCACCTAAAGTTAGCAACACATTCATAGAAAGTTCATGAAATGTATGAAAAATAAAATATATATCGATGTAACTGAAACAAGCGTATAAAAATTCGCTGCAGCGGCACCTGAAGGGATGACCATTTAAATTTAAAAAGCAACGACATCTAGTATATTTGTATATTCTTTTTGTGTTGGCAACTTCCACGTGCTATAAAGAAGGCTTTAGGTTCAAGTAATTTATATAAGGATATTATGTCATATTCTTAAGATAAGTTATAAATAAATATTTTAAGACTATAAATTATTTATTCGTAAGTACTTTATGGCATCGCAGAGGCGCAACGTCTGCCTGTAACACGACGGTTACTGGGTTCGATCCCCAGTCGGAGAAGATGGATTTTTCTATTTTCATTTTCTTCGCAAACTAGGCAAAGCGCGGCGTTGAGTTCCGCCACTCAACACGCAATGCCTCGAAAACAGCGGAAAGCGAGGACGGAGAAAGCAGGGACTGAGCAACGGAGTGTCTTAACACTAGGTTCCCACGGTCCCTGCAGTTCCCTCTGCCTACCCTGCCTTGTGCGGGATAAAGCGTGAAGCTAAAAAAAAAAAAAAAAGAAAAAATCTAAAAGCTACAACTTGTTACAAGGTTTATGCGACCTCCACTCCATACAACGGGTGGAGAAACGCTAAGAAATTTCTTTGTTATCAATATAAAGTTACCTTTGTCTATTTTGCTTGATACCTAAAAAAATCCTAGAAATTATTTTAAAATTAAAAAAAAAAATATTTTTTTAACTGATTTTCTTTCATGGAATTATACGTAAATATTTAACTTTTTAAATATAACATTTATACTATTAACTGTGCAAACAGATTCTATTAACAATTCTATATTCGAATACAAGATATTTAACTACTGTCATCATTTATACATATATGTATTACAAAATAAGTGAGCCTTTGCGATTGCAGCGAGAACGTTCAATACCCTCATTAATAGGACAAGCGCCCTTTGTACTGAAAGTGAATAGACTTGTTATATGGCTTATGCACAGAATATTTAAATACTACATCTAAGCATTCAGTGCTACGAAATAATGTCTATATTATTTTTTCTATATATAGAACTACTGTTACTTTGTATTTAACTTTATCAACTTTCTCTAAAAATTCTTTAAGCTTTCATTACTGGAAGTTGCATATAAAGTTCTATTGAAATTACACGGCATAATATGTTGAAATTTAGTATCTTGTGGGACGAAAAACGTGGGTCTGCCGCGTGGTAGACCGTGGTAGACATACACAGTCCAAGAGACGTGGGAATCTGTTTTAACTTTACAGTATTTTTATGATTTTTAAAAGTGTTATTCCATACTGAAGGTAGAAAAAATACTTAAAGAAAACATATAAAAATTTTGAACGCAGAGGGACTCGAACCCTCACCCTCTTGCGAACTATGCAAGCGCTCTCACTACTGAGCTATGAAATTCTTATATGCTTTACACAACCAACAACAACAACCACAACTTTTACCATTAAAATATGTTAAAATATTTACATCATGCTTTGTTCCATTACAATTCCTAGGAAACAACAACAAGAAATAACAACTAGTTCGTTCCCAGTGCACATGCCCTTCAAGACCTTCAAGTCAAGTGACAAGCAACGTCAAACGTCAAACAAAATCCAAATGGCAAACGTGTAGAATTTGTTTAATCATTTATCAATTTAACTGTTCAAGTTTGAATATCGACTATATTTTTCACCAATTCGCCTTTTCGTTGTCTTTAAAATACATCAAAAGTAAAATTCTAGGTCAAAACTGTGTCGCCTCTCTAAGTGTCCGCAATGAAATCGCCACTTGTTAAACAAACATATATGTAAATAATATATATATATATATATATATATATATATATATATATATATATATATATATATATATATATATATATATATATATATATATATATATATATATATATATATATATACATATATATATATATATATATATATATATATATATATATATATATATATATATATATATATATATATATATATATATATATATATATATATATATATATATATATATATATATATAGATATATATATATATATATATATATATATATATATATATATATATATATATATATAGATATATATATATAGATATATATATATATATATATATATATATATATATATATATATATATATATATATATATATATATATATATATATATATATATCCATCCATCCATTATGACAATTTTCTAATAATAAGTATATCCTATTAGCCAAATGGCTATATCATTTTATTCATTCCATATTGTTCCATTATCAATATCGATAATAGATTACTACATGTAATGTCCTATAAAAAGTAGTAGTACTAATAACAGTGTTTTATTATATCAATTTAAGAAATGAAGCGAAAATTAGGATTGTACGAAATAAAAAGAAAAATTGTGTATGTACTAAAGAAGAAAATAACACATTTTGATTCTGTTTTTCCTATTGGATAGAATGATTCAAGAGAAATGTGAGAATAACAATAGAAACGAAAACTCATTGTAATTTGTTACTTTTTTACATATTTACGTGATACCTACAAAAGAAAAAGCTAAGATAGCGCTATACTTTAAGTTTATTTACCCATCAATGCATTGTCCTACTGCTTCTAAGCCTGTATCAATTCAATAAAATTAAAAAAATTACCAGCTGTTGCTACTTTTATATAAAAAATAAAAAGTATATATAAAATATAGTATTATCATATACGTATTTTATTATATACATATATATGTCGCATAAAAAATCAAAATGATAATAATAACGCTTGAATAGCGGAAAATGCTGAAATCTACCACTTCACTATAGGTCCTCCTTACAGTGTTTGGGCGGCTCTCGACGAGAGTACTCGTGTCGGTTCGCACAACTACTTCGCGTTCGAACGATGTATTTAACGTTTTAACGTAAAATATTATCGAAATATTACTTTTAAATATAAGATTTTTAGTGAAAGTGCTATCTGTGTCTGTCTGTGTGACTAAGATGGTTGACAGGATAATTTTTTCGGCGTTATTTTTGTTCTTTTTTCAAGGTAAGTAGTTGAAAATTGTTATTTTTTGTACAAAATTTATTTATTTTGTACTTGAATTTCTTACACTGAAATTATAGTAATTTTAACATATCGAATGCTTCGATTAACACTTCGCGCATTTTTTGGCGTAGACCATTTAGAAGGAATTTTTGGAATGACCAAATGGAGGGCATTTCTTGGTAATAAAAAAATATTTTATATGTAATGTATTATTTATATGTCACATAATATATATATATATATATATATATATATATATATATATATATATATATATATATATATATATATATATATATATATATATATATATATATATATATATATATATATATATATATATATATATATATATATATATATATATATATATATATATATATATATATATATATATATATATATATATATACATATGAAGCTATATCTTAGTTTATTTATAATCTATTATTATAGAACAAAAATATTTTTCGCTTCTCCTAGTATACAATATTCCTAAAGCGACATAAAGTGGAGAATGTATTCACTAACTTCTTTCCTGATATGGAGCTACTTTTAAACATTTATTCTTTTAAGAGGGACTTATACTTTTTTTCAATATTGATAAGCTGTTCCTTCATACAAATTCAATTAATCTAAAAAGCGAGCCATATTTTGTTCCCTCATTAACGTTGCTTCCCGGATTAAGAGATAATATTCGATAAAGTTAATATGAATCTAGCGGAAATTTTCATTAAATTCGTGTCGTTTTTGTTATATAATAAGTAATTATACGTTATAATTTTCATTAAATTAAATGTTTTGTATTTTGTGATTGCGTGAAGGGTTTAAGTAAGAGTAGACTTATGAGAAAAAGGTCCCCATTTTCTGAGGAAAGAGGGGAGTGGAGTGTATATACTGTGATACATAATGATCTTTCAGCTAGTCAATTTGCAGCCAAGTTCAGAGTAAGAAATCAAAGAACCTTTGATGATTATTTATATATATTTGCTAACATAATACGTGGAATCGTAATGAAGTGGGAAAGGTGTAGGTTTGAACTCCACTTGGGGGCATCAATTATTTTTATTTATATATAAAAAAAACGGCGTTGAGTGACGTCTTTTGAATGTTCCTATGAAATATATATATATATATATATATATATATATATATATATATATATATATATATATATATATATATATATATATATATATATATATATATATATATATATATATATATATATATATATATATATATATATATATATGTATATATATATATATATATATATATATATATATATATATATATATATATATATATATATATATATATATATATATATATATATATATATATATATATATATATATATATATATATATATATATATATATATATATATATATATATATATATATATATATATATATATATATATATATATATATATATATATATATATATATATATATATATATATATATATATATATATATATATATATATATATATATATATATATATATATATATATATATATATATATATATATATATATATATATATATATATATATATATATATATATATATATATATATATATATATATATATATATATATATATATATATATATATATATATATATATATATATATATATATATATATATATATATATATATATATATATATATATATATATATATATATATATATATATATATATATATATATATATATATATATATATATATATATATATTTATATATATATATTATATATATATATATATATATACAAAATTATCATAAAATGGGTAGCCAGATACTCTATTTGTATATTATTCCAATTACAACTTTCTGCCATTTTACCATTTGTTATTAAGGTATTCATTTAAAGTTTTTGTAATAATATTTTTAAGAATTTTGAAGTTTCAAATTTATTTTTAATTTTTTTTCAAGAAAATTACGATTACACATACATATATATACGATGAAAAGTTTTTTCTAGGCTTTAGTGGGTGCTTTACTAGTAAGACACTTTTTGTCTTTAACCTGCGGCCTATTTAGATATACATCTATATTTTCCAGCGTAATAAAAAAGAAAATTAATTCACTATTTAAGATTAGAATCTGCTACTTCCGTATCCAATAGCTGAACGCAAAAATCTACAAAACAATAGGCACCTTTACTAAAATTTTCCTCAAAAGAGAATATAGAGATACATTATCACTGCTCCAGAAAGGCGACGTATATTAACGGAAATATAAAACGTGTTCCGTACATGCCTTTGTCGTTTATATGAAATAGCGGAACAACTAAGCGATTGTGAAAGATCTTTTGTCATTTTTAAACGCTATATTTTCCCAAGTTTCGATCTTCTTCAATACTTTTTAAAGTTTTTTTATAAATTTACAACTTTTTTTTATAAATTTAAAGTATATATAAGAATTTGGCTAAGAAAACCCATGGCTCAGTTGCCGAAGCACTAGGACAGTTGCCATGAGGTGTGAGTTCAAATTTCTATGGTTTATTTTTTTTAGCTTCACGCTTTATCCCGCACATGGCAGGGTAGGCAGAGGGAACTGCAGAAACCATAAGAACCTAGTGTTAAGACACTCCGTTACTTAGTCCCTGCTTACTCCGTCCCCACTTTCCGCCGTTTTCGAGGCATTGCGTGTTGAGTGGCGGAACTCAACGCCGCGCTTTGCCTTAGATGCCAGAGCGAAGAAAATGGAAATAGAAAAATCTATCTTCTCCGACTGGGGATCGAACCCAGTAACCGTCGCGTTACAGGCACATGTTGCGCCTCTGCGCCACGACGGTCTATGTTTTTTTTTAATATTAATTACAATAAATCCTTATATGAGGACTATAATAATGTTAAAGTCAGAAGATGTTAGGCATTCTAGGAACACACGTTCAATTTTCGTTTGTGGTAAATTAAATAACTTTAATTTCATAACGTTTGCCTAAAATACACGCAGTAAAGAGAACGGGGTATTTGAAAATTATATTACCTTTTCTACCTGAAAAAATACAGTAGGTATTTGATTCGCATTTGAGTTTCGCATTTTCCGTTTGATACGAAATAGATTTTCGTTTGCAACGGAGTTAAAAACGAGTTTTTAATTTTCATATAACTTTGTTCATGTAACTGAAGTCGCTAGATGTAACTTCTTTTATAACCACCATCATTGGCCTTCATAAATTTTCATATAGTTGACCTTAACAGTAGATCAAATGATGGAAGTCAAATAATGCCAGCTACAGTTTGCTACGATGGTGAACTCAATCATCTCACATATAAAATTTATGTCAAAGATATTTTATAGACATATAGAATTATATTTTAGTGAAAAGAATCTTTGAGGTGAGACAGTGGTTTCCACAATGATAGAGGCACGCTACACCAACACCAGTAGCTCTAAAGAGCCAGGCACGAACCGGGTAATTACTACGATCTAACAGAATACAGTTGTGCTGATGTATTTCTTCGCAAGAATGAGAGTTCCGCAAGAATATAAAGGGGGGGGGGGGTCTGGATCTTGGTTAGCACACGTCCACATCCTCTCAGGTTGTGGATGTATGTGGGTATGGGTGTCCACTTAATACGAGGGCCAAACTGAAAGTTTTTAGAACTGGCAATTTAAAAGCATTATATTAAAAAAATAAGTTTAAATTTTCAAAATAGAACTCTTTACCAATAATACTGAGTATACATTTCATTCATTTGTAATTTGTTTTACGATTTGGCGGCAAATTGAAAACTGTCTGTGCACGTCAGAATGAATTTAAGCCGAGAAAATTTTTGTGCAATGATTTTTTATGACTTTCGATGTCATATAAGTCAACAAGAAAGTTATGATAGACTTCGATTGGCTTTTCACGATGAAGCCCCATCTCGTGCCACAGTTTACAACTGGTTTAATGAATTCAAACGTGATCGAACTAATCTCACCGATGATTTGCATGAGGGACGGCCTTCTACAGCGACGACTGAAGATAATATCAGTGTTGTGCGGCGTATGATAGAGACTGACAAAAGAGTGACCTATCAGCAGATTCGGACAAGTCTAGGCATAGGTATGAGTCAAGTGCACAAAATCCTCCATGAACATTTAGCGGTCAGGAAGCTTTGTGCCCGCTGGATACCGCATAATTTGACCGAGGCTCAAAAACTCCGCCGTGTTGATTGATGCCGAGAAATGATCCAAAAATTTAACGGAGGTGACTCAAATGCTGTGTTCGACATACTAACGGGTGACGAAAGCTGGATTATACTGTTATGATCCGGAAACCAAAAGACAGTCTGCTCAGTGGATGTTTCCTTCCGAAGAGTTAATTGCCAAATAAAGTGAAGAGAGGTCGAAGTGTTGGAAAAAAGATGGTGGCCTCGTTCTTCGGAAAGACAGGTCATTACGCGACAGTTGTCTTAGAGGATCAGAAAACGGTTAATGCAGAGTGGTACACTAACAACTGTTTGCCACTTGTCTTGGAAAAAGTTCGAGAGAAACGACCTCGCAGCAGGATCCTCCTTCATCACGACAATGCCTCGTCGCACACCGCCAGGCAAACGATCGACTATTTGGCGACCTTAGACGTGGAATTACTGAGTCACCCGCCGTATAGCCCCGACCTCGCACCCTGCGATTTTTATTTATTCCCGAAAATAAAAGAAAAACTTCGAGGAAAACATTTTATGGACGCCGAAGAAGCAGTGGCTGCGTTTCAAAACGCCGTTGAAGAGACCGCTAAGGCCGAGTGGGCAAGGTGCTTTTCTCAATGGTTCCATCGAATGCAGCGATGTATTGATGTAAAAGGACGCTATTTTGAAAAGTTATAATAAAACTAATAACTTGCTAGAATGCTTAGTTTTTGATTTTCTATGAACTTTCAGTTTGACCCTCGTATCAAGTGGCCCTTCTGCTCGTTTACTATCTTGTAATATAAAAAAAATCAGCATTGAATTGAAAATCAGCAGTGAATTATTTGGACGATGTTAAGTTGCGCATGAGTTTTCATGAATACGAGCACAGAGATGACAACTAATACTGTTCTTGACGCAAAATTAAATATGTTCGATTTTACAGTGATATTGAAAATTATAACAAAATAACTTAATATAATGTTTTCGTCCATTTTAAAATAATGTTAAATCAAAAAAAGACCTTCTAAAGTACTCACATCGATACCGTTATTATCGTTAATACCATATAAAACATTTATTTTATTTTATTAATTTCATATACTTTTGAATTATTTTCCTCTGTATTTATATGATAAATAATTAAATCGGAAAACGGAGTGTCTTAATGCTAGCTTTCCAAAGTTTAGAGTTAATAAAACAAAAAAAGGGATGCAGGAATAAAAAATATATACACAATATATTATACAAAATATGAAGAACAAGTTCTCGATAATCGCGTTCTTTCTGTATTTTTAGCAATATCTTTATTTATTCACGAAGCTATAAACTCTGTTACTGAAATTCTCAGACAGTTAGGTTCCAGCGAAGGGTCTAATAGTGCCTGTTGAATACTCCCTTTGGACAGACGCCTGCCTTCTATTTTATATTTTATTATATTTATTTTCTTGATTATGATTGACATTTTACTATTGTAGGTGTCAGTAAATTTTTGGTATAATTTAAAAGAGATCGTAATTCTTTTTGTTATTTTACGTTTATATCGTACAAGAACCTTAGAGGACCTTTGAAGGCCGTCGTGGCGCAGAGACGTGAGCGTCTGCCTGTAAACGCGACGGTTTGAGGGTTCGATGGGGAAGATGTATTTTTCTATTTCCATTTTCTCCGCTCTGGAAAGTAGGCAAAGCGCGGCTTTGAGTTCCTCCACTCAGCAACGGAGTGTCTTAACACTAGGTTCATATAGTTCCTCTGCCTCAGTTCCCTCTGCCTACCCTGCAATATGCGGGATAAAGCGTGAAGCTAAAAAAAAAGCACCTTAGGGCTATACAAAAGAGTCCACATTTCCAAAAAATCATTTATTAATAAATCAACCAGCCTGCTGCATCAATTTTTGCTGTGGAAGACTCTTACCCGTAAAAAAATTAATAAGACAGTATTATAGTATTGTCGGCTGAACGCGAGACATTACATTTAGGGTTTAAATTTACACCAACTTCTCGTTATCAGAAAAAGAACATATTTTTTATCTTTGATTTTATACTGGATCTCACTTATAACAGAGGGAACCTCATGTTACGACACTCTGTTCACCAGTGGTTGCCTTTGGAGCTATTACGTGGCATAACACAAGGCCGTGCTTTGCAATGCCTCATAAATCAAGCGTAAATCGAAGTACAAAATGTCTTTAGACCACGTTCACTTAATATTAAAAACAATATATTTAATTATTTTCATCAAGATTAAGTAATTTTAAATAATGCGACAAACAACTGCCATAATATAGACGAGCGCAATTCAATATTAATTTTATAGTTTTATTGTTTCAAAAATATTTGGTATTGAAATTAAAGTTCATAAGTAAAGTTTATTTGTTATGTGAAGTTTTGTAATAATGAACAAAGAAAATTAAAATACTTTAAACATTTCCAAACGGGAATCAAACTCACTACCCTCTCATTTGTATTTAAACGCTGCACTCTTGGGTCACGATGGCCCTAATAAAGAAAATCATTTAAAAAAATCAACATCATTTAAGTTACAACATTTTCTCTAAACTCCAACTAATGGGATCTACCCCATAACGAGTCATTTACAATAAGTTGCTATAACCCATTGTAATATAATATGTATAACAATAATATTACATATATATAATATGTTTTACAAATAATTTACTAATCTTTTGTTATTAAATTGAATATGCCACGCTTATATTTGACGTTTAAATTTGGATTATTCTATGTGATAATACAGTCTATCTCAATTCAAGCTCTGCAATACTGCATCATTGGTGCACTAATTAACATTAATTTTAAAACTTGATTTGGTTTATATTATTAAGTATGGTTATTTCCTAACAGTTGCAATGCATATTATTATTAGGCCTGACACAATCTGATGCAGCGGCGCAGTAGTATGACTGTAAACGTGACGATTGTGGATTCGATTCTCGATGTAATTATAGGGAAATAATGAACTGGCTTCATTCATTTTCCCGAAAGACAAAGCGCGGCGTTGGATTTCGGCATTTACGGCGTAATACATAAATTAAGCGCAAATCAAGGTGCACGACGATGTCTTTAGATTACGTTCATTTAATACTAAAAACAATAAATTTAATTATATTTTTATATTCATCAAAATTAAATAACTTTAAATAATGCGACACACAACAGCCATAATATATACAAGCTCAATTCAATATCCATTTATGGTTTTATTGTTTCGAAAATATTTGGTATTGAAATTAATGTGAATAAGTAAAGTTCATTTGCTATGTAAAGTTCTTTATGTTATTATTTTCAAATAGTGAACAGTAGTGTCAATTGCTTCATAATTTTTATCATATAAAAATAATTTAATTATAAAAAATCAACAGTTCTTAAAAATGTATTATTTAGGAATATAAAAGAAAATCAGGTTAATTTGGGCTAAAGGAACTGTTAAGATTATACTTTTCTAAAATTCTGTATACAGCATGTACAGAAATAAAGAACTTTTTAAAAACTGTGTCGAAGAGACTAAACTTTTTATTTGGTTAAAGTTACAGCATATTGATAAGGTTTTCAAATGCATTAATTTATGTTACATATAACCCGTCATCCGTCCGTCCGTTGGACTGTCGTGGCGTAGAGGTGTAACGTCTGCCTGTATTGCGACGGTTTCTGGATTCGATTCCCAGTCGGGGAAGATGGATTTTTCTATTTCCATTTTCTTCACTCTGGCACCTAGGCAAACCGCGGCGTTGAGTTCCGCCACTCAACACGTTATGTCATTACACTGTCAAATCTGTTTCGATTCCTTAAAATAGATAAAATTAAAAACATCACAAGTATCATCAATATGGGAGCTGATTTGACACGTTTTTGTTATTCGTACCCTACATTTCGCCCGCAAATGGGGCTGCAAAGTGAAGCCATTCTCATGTCTCGGGCTACCTGAACCGATAAATGTAATTATTTATTTCTATTTCCCCGCTCTAACATGACAAAACCCAGTATTATAAAAACGAATTACAAAAATAACAAAAATATTTATTGGGACAAAATTCAAAAACTTACTCACGTGCTGTTGCTAATAGTTTTCTAGTTAATTCTTCTCTCCCTGCTTACTCCGTCCCCACTTTCCGCCGTTTTCGAGGCATTGCGTGTTGAGTGGCGGAACTCAACGCCGCGCTTTGCCTTAATTGCCAGAGCGAAGAAAATGGAAATAGAAAAATCCATCTTCCCCGACTGGGGATCGAACCCAGAAACCGTCGCGTTAGCCGCGTTACAGGCAGACGTTGCGCCTCTGCGCCACGACGGTCCATGTTAAGACTTACTCACAATTAAGACTTCATTGTAAATATACGACGTAATCTGATCAATTTCTTTAATAATTCTCTGATTAATCCCAATAGATTAGATAGTTGTTCTATTAATATTAGTAGTAGCGTTGTTCTAAAATCTAAACGTAGACGTAACTTTATACTTCAATTAATATCTATATATAGATATATTCAGAGAATATTGCGTACTCGAAATTACAATTGGACCTATACAAAGGGATGTGGAAAATTTATCTTGTAGTAATTCACTCAATTCATAACGACTTCTGAGAACAAAAATAGATATTTTGGTCATTTTTATGATTACGTACTTAATTAGATTAAAATGAATTAAACAAGAAATATAAGCCTAAAATAAGCAAACAAATACAGGTAAGCTCTAAGCTATAACTTCTAGATACATTTTTAAATTCTGTGTTAATGAGAAGTATTCTACATATATTTTTATGAGTTTTTTTAAAGTGTTAATCCACTCTGAGGATAGAAAAATACTTAAAGAATACATAAAAATTTGAACGCAGCGGGATTCGAACCCGCACTCTCTTGCGAACCGTGCAAACGCTCTCACCACTGAGAGCTTTTCTATCCTCAGTGTGGGTATATAAATAACGATATCTTTGAGTGTATAAGAAATAACGATATTTTTTCTTTACAAATGTATTAAGCAGTGAGAGGCATAGTCCAATAACAAATTAAGATTATGAATATCTATAAAATAATTACGTCATATATAATAAAAAATTACTTAACTTAATAAAAAAAACGATAAAATGCCACTTTAGGAAAGTTCTCAAAAAATAGTGATAGGTTCATCCAAATTATGAGAAAAGAAAACATGTTTTACCAAAATCTATACAAATTTATTTACTTTTTGTTTCACGCCATATCCCGCACATAACAGGTTAGGCAGAGGCACCCTACTGCTAAGACGCCGTTCTTTACTTTCCACGTTTCAAGACATTACACGGAACTCAATTTCGTACATTGTTTTGTTACCAGAGTGAAGAAAATGAAAATAATTTATTTTTAACTAATTGACAATGGTTGATAAACTTCGTCATATTAAAGTTGATATAAATAAAATATTAAAAATTAGGGTTATCGTCGCTAAATGAGATAGTGTCTGACTGTAAACACAATGATCAAAGGTCAAGTCATCAGTGATACTTAATCAAATTTAGATATAAAACAGGAAACTAACATTTTTTCACTAAATTTTCCTTGCTTCCCTGCTGCAATTTATAATCATCTAATTTTAACTTGTAAAAAATAGAAGTGACATCCCAACCAAGTCATAAAATTCACAACAACGATGCCGCTGGCGATAGCTGGTCTAATAAAATAAAAGCGATCACCAATTTAAATTTTATTTACACAAATGTTCCCTACAATACCGTAATGGTTAAATTTGACCATATAGTTGTAAATCTCAATACTGGCAACATGAGAATACAAAGCCATACTAATAAAGCATGTACAGAACACGCATGTGACTTATTTACGTTTATAGCTGGATTCATCGGTCGTGTCAAGCGTGTGAATGTGTATATACGGCCTAAGTTAGGCAAATATTTCGTTTATGAGGAGTAATGTTGGGCTTAAGTGTAGGGTTTAGGGCTATTTCATACTGTACTTATATAACATTTCAGAAACAAGATGCTGTGTTATTTATTTATTAAGTACTGGTATTGATTTCAAATAAATAGAGTAAGGTGTAAGTTTGATTCACTAAATATAGAGAAAGGAGTTTTGGTAAATTACGATTACTTGATTATAGAAATTATAGCCTTTATAAATTGTAAATATACTACTTTCACGCAATATTCTTATTATTGTATTCTCTAGTCTCCGTAATACGCTTCGTACTGATCTTTTTCACTCAGATTTAAGTTATTGAGTGTTAAAATTCATAAAAAAGAAAATAGTTCACTATTCATTATTCCTTCACTCAAACGCGTTAAGTCAGTGGAACACTACTTTGATGAGATAATGATGGAATTATCATCTATTATTAATAGTTGATAGTATCAAATAAGCTATTAAGTATTAAATAGCAGAAAAAAAATAAAACTTTAAATCTAATCTATGGTTTTTAACCTTCATGAAAGACTAGCGACTTAAGTAAGGCAAGTTCTTTTCTAATACATAATAAATAACGATCTATCTCTGGAGATTCTTACTTACTTCAAAATTCTAACAAACTTGAAAACTGATATAAGAAACAAAGAGAAGATTGATATCGCCGTTTGGAGGTGAAAATTACGGTGTGACTTTGAAAAAATATCGCTTCACTCTTTATTTCGCCTATAGCGCAATAGACGGAGAAAATTTAGTATCAAGATATTTTATTCAAAATTTTCTGCCTAAAAACGAAATATTTAGACGGAGTCCTGCTGGAAGGACATGTAGAATCTAACCTATAAACGTTACGTTTTTACAGAAACGTGGTCACTGCGTCATACTGGCCTAAACACAGAATTTTACATATACCCGTCAAATTTTAATACTGGATGGCTTTCAGTCTCCCAATATAAAAAACAGCAATATAGCAAAATTGTTAGATATTGGATGGATGAACCCAGGGTTTATTAATACGTAACATATTATTTGAAGCTTGTAATACAAGGTATAATATTCTAACACAGTTACTTCCCCTCACTTAGGTCTTCTCTTTGTTTTCACACAAAACCTTCGTGTACATCTTAGAATAACGTCGTATATTATTATGCTGGGGCCGCCTCAAGAAGTATTGGGGCAGAAGTAACGAAATTATTACAGTAAACCTTTAACAATGTAGGTGGTTAGCGAACTTGCACGTGCGATAACGTATAATCTTATTAAGTTGACATGTTCTTGAATATAAACAATGTATTTGAAGTTTCATATTGTACGTAAATACGTCTTATAAAATAAAAAAATAAACATATATAATAGTTTGTACATAATGATAACTGTGAACGCCCCAAGGATCTATCAAGATATAATTATTTTTGTCTTTGGCCATAGCTAAATTTATTTTGGTAGGGTAGGCATAGGAACCGTGAGAACTTTACAAACTTAATGTTAAGATAATCTGTTCCCCACTTTTTACCTCTCAAGGCATTGATTGTTGAGTGGCGGAACTCAACGCCATCAGGAGCGATGCAAGTAAAAACGACTAATCGGTTCAGTCGAATGATTATATTACATTTATTTTATCATGCTTGGTCTAATTTTACGTCAGATCTTCATCATTAATGGTTTTGAATTGATGTAAAGTAACGAATAATATTTAATATTTCAGTGAGTTATAATGCTTAAAATGCTTATCGAAGCTATTTTGTATAATACTTCCTATAGAAACGCAAACAGTGTAAATAAGTTGTAACAAGCGTATAAGAGATGGGTCGTTTTAACGGTTCCCCCTCAACACGCGTTCAGCGTTGTATCTAACCTGGAAGGAAGCGAAGCACGTATTTTGACACATTATAGTGATCATGTAAAAAAAATAGTTGCATCAGATGCTGCCACGAAAGCCTCTATATAATTAAGTACCAAAAATGCATATGTAAAATCTTCAACTGTCGGTGCTAAAGTACATATCCACCTATATCTGCTACTCGTCATTTTCAAATTGAATTTCTTCGTTACTGGATCTTATGATTATGCCTTAAAATTACACATAGATACTTACGTATTATCACGCATGACTGGGTCCCGTGCAGATGAAGCATCCTATTGCCCCACGGCTAACTAAATGGCATATATTTAATCATTAAATTACACACAAGCAATTTCACTAAACATGTTGAAGTAATTGCTACACTTTTTTTATAGCTTCAGGATTTTCGCCAGCTTACAATAGGGTAGGCAGATGGAACCGCAGAAACTGTGGGGACCTAGAGTTAAAGCGTTTGTTCCTCGCTTTCCACCTTATTGTGTGTGTTGATTTTAAGCTTTTTGCTTGCCACTCTAAGAGTGACCTTAAAACATTTCCTGATGCAATTGAATTATTTCGTTAACACCTCTATGGGCGTCGGCGACGTTTACAAATACACGATTCTAGTTGGTTTTCAGTGTTGTCTCCTTTTAATTTATTTATTACTATATGTAACTACGTTTTACAAACAAGCTAATATACTGTTCTTACTAACTGCTGTATATATGTATATGTATATATATATATATATATATATATATATATATATATATATATATATATATATATATATATATATATATATATATATATATATATATATATATATATATATATATATATATATATATATATATATATATATATATATATATATATATATATATATATATATATATATATATATATATATATATATATATATATATATATATATATATATATATATATATATATATACCCGTTTTAAATCCTCATTCAGCACAGAGCTGTAATTATTGTCATTCTGAAAGTCAGTGTTGAGTGTCGAGATGCAACAAAACGTTTCCGCTTCGAACACTGGTATTACAATGGCATTGTACCTTACATTCTACCTGTTTTCAAATAATTCGTACTGGAGATTTTATTATAGTAATCCTTCAAAATCCGAAAAATAATGAGGAATATCGATTTGAATTTATGTGTAATTATTTCTTGACTTTCATTTGTCACAGTGATGTGTTATAAAAAATAGAAATATTTATCATTGTCCTACGATATGACTGATTTTATTTTCCCTTTCTTTGGATCCTGGCCAGTATTATATTGAATATTGATAATTGTTTCAATCAATAGCTTGATAATGGAGAAGTTCTACCATTTTCTCAACACGTTCTGCACTCTAAGCCATTAGACAATTTTTATTTTTTAAATGTTACTTTTGATATAAACATTTTGATGTAGCGTATTAAAGAACGCGTGACCTAGTCGTTACAGAATTTGGTCAGTAAACTTTGAAGTTCTGGAACCCTGCTGTATTAATTTTTTTACATTGTGGTTTATTTTTTATCCTTAATAATTGCTTAAAAATAACGATAGCATAAGCGTACTAAATTGCTTTTAATATAACGAAAATATTGCTTTTAATTTCAAATTTAAAATAAAAAACATTCTTGTATATATAAGTATAGTATACTCGTGATTTTTTTTAACGTTCAAACATTTTTCTTGACCACTTTCTTTTTTATATATCTTCTTAAAATATTTTGAATCTCCATCAATATCACAAGGGACCCATAAATGACGTTACAACACTATTCACATAATATGATACATTTATATATATTAGTCTTAGACAAGTTATTCCACAGATGACATGACGACAATGTATTCTGTATGCTTACTTACGCAACACTATACATCAAGTTACTGATATAG
Organism: Dione vanillae; assembly: GCA_037178615.1. Lineage (NCBI taxonomy): Eukaryota > Metazoa > Arthropoda > Insecta > Lepidoptera > Nymphalidae > Dione > Dione vanillae. Next base: position 862,701 of record JAZFAU010000044.1, on the reverse strand, counting down.
ACAATAGGGATGTACATGATTGTGACCATGTCAGATCAACTTGCCAATATAATTGTGACCTACTTGATAAGGCTTTTAATATTTAAATACAACTGAAATAATCATTAAAGGAATTTAATTTTATTCGTTGGTATACAGGGCTTATGAGAGGGCTTCCAGAGATTTATAAAAACTTTTATATATATATATATATATATATATATATATATATATATATATATATATATATATATATATATATATATATATATATATATATATATATATATATATATATATATATATATATATATATATATATATATATATATATATATATATATATATATATATATATATATATATATATATATATATATATATATATATATATATATATATATGTATCTGCATGTGTATAAATATGTATGTTCATATTTATTTATTGTGTATATAAATCATTAATATACTTAATTCCTAAGAAATTAGTTTGGCACACCTCTACTTTTATTTCCCACATGACAGGTTGGCTGGTAGATAATGCTTTTACTCCTTGTATTGTGTGCAATACATATGAACATTCATACATAACTTCACCTTTATCCTCAGCGTGGTAGTTAGAGAGAACGGAGCTCCAAACACTACGGTCCATGCATACCATTAACCTCTTCATATGTACATGCTCTCCGGGAGGTCCTCACGCTTTCTACGTGACTTTCCTCCAGTATCTTTGACGCTTTGTTTTTGAAAGTAATACGACGTTTTTTTTACCTCTCTTACAATTCACATTCGATTTATAAAAGTTTGTTTTTGTGTGTTTATGGAGCTACTAACTTTTAATATATTCAAGTAGAATATTGTAATTACAAGCCTTATTTTCCTTAATGCGTATTCTATAGATCAATAAAGTTTCAATAATAAAACAATACAACAATTATGTTGTAGGAAGTTGGTGAAATAAAATATTTTTAATTGTTTATAAACTTTTTTATACAAATAGTAAATATTTAGTGTGGCTTACTACAATATGATGCCTGAAAATTCATATTTAAAGTATAATATATATATGAGGTTTAGTCAAACTGATAAAGAATACGTAGTACGGTACAGTACAGATGAAGAGTACAAACATAAGGTAGAACTTACTTTAGGAAGAACTATTTACTTAAACTAAAGTTAAAACTTATTTAAGTAAGACTTATAGACGGGCAAAGCTTATATAAGTATACTAGTTTTAACAAGAAATATTACTCCGGTGGTTCAATGGAAATAATTGAGAATTGTATACGATTTGAGTAATATACCTGGAATTAAGTAATAATTATTGTGGTAAATATAAAAAAACATTTATAACGGTAGTTCCTGAGACTAGCGCGCTTAATGAAACCAATGATTCAGCTTTAAATTATTTGTAGAGTTTACTATAGAGTAAGTATTGGGTCATCTTTTGCTAGGTTAGGTGATGGCTGATGAAAATTGAAAGCGGGTCCAAAATCGGTCTCAGGAACTGTTGTTAAAAGGGCTGGTTGATCTAAGATGTTAAGTATTACTAATAACATAAAGTTACTTAACAGTATGTCATATTGCTGGTTGTATGCTAACTATATTTCTGTATCTGACATACTTCCCATATTTTCCTTAATGGTATAAAGAATGTCAGATTCTTTCTCTATGCTATAGAATAAATGAAATTTAAAAATAAACTAAAAGCTCATAAAATAAAACAAAATATAATAAGCTCGTATCACAGCATTTTAGTATACTAGGTTAATGGAAAAGCAATTAACTATTAAAAAGACGATTCGATATCTAAAACTATACTATATAATACTCAATATCTTGAATTCGGAAGCACAAACAGCGGAAAGCGGAGTATTATAACATTAAGATCTCCTTGCCCTGCACTCATCATTCTAGTATATACGGATTAAAGGCATAATATAAAATAAATAGAGAATTTTCTTAAAAGGAAACAATCTATCATTGGTATAATAAAATAATGTATTATTGTATAAAAGTTATCTTTAGAAAAACACGAAGCAGAAGAAGTAGCCGGTACTAAATTAACAAGACGTAAATCGGGTACTTGTGTTTTGAAAGTAAATAAAAAAAGTAAGGCGATTTCCCCAGATATCTTAATAATTGGACGGAAGTTAAAGTTCACTTTTAATTACATTTAGAATTTTGCGAAAATTCATTTCGTTTTTCCAGAAAGAGCAATGTCACTGAGTCGTGATGTCGGTGTCATCATGACTCAGCATTATTAATTTTACTTTTAATTTATAAGATATAAAGCGTATTGTTGACAAATCTATCTAAATTTTTTTACAAAAAAAAACAGAATCGTCTTGTAATTATTTCTTGTTTTTATGAAAAGAGCTTACATTTGCAACATTTATGTTTTAAGAAATATGTAACTAGAATTTTTTCTGTGTTTTACACACTGTCTTGTACATTATATGGTTAAAGATCTTTATTCTCATAAGAACATACATAGGTTCACTTACATGAGATTAAATAATGTTAAACACATACATTGGATATTTGATACATGGAATGGCTAGTGCTACTTAATATTATCTAATATATATTTTTTAAGTTTATTTTTAAAAGCATTTAAACATTCACATTCTTTTATGTAGTTCGGCAAATCATTATACAATTTTAACCCATCAAAACGTATATTTTTTTGTCCATAATTTAAGGTTCTGACTTTAGGTAATTCAAGTTTATGTCTATTTCTTAAGTTATGCCTGTTTGAATTTTGTATAAATGTTATGTTTGAATGTATACTTTTAGATAGTATCTTTTTAATTAAAATACATATATTATAAATATATGTTTGATTTAGGTTGAATAATTTTGATTTTTTGTATAGTTCTGTCGACGGTGTGAAAAAGTCATAGTGAAAAAGTACTTTTATAAATTTGTTCTGCGTAGTTTGTAAGATTTTAAGGTTTGACTTAGAAGCCGACCCCCATATTTCAATCAAGTAGTCAATGCGTGACTTTATCAGGGAATTGTAGATAACATTTCGCACTTTTTTTCGTATACAATTATTAGATTTTCGGAGTGCTCCTACAAGCGATGAGAGTTTAGATCTGATATGCTCAATGCGTGGTTTCCATGTCAGTTTATCATCCAACCATAATACTAAATATTTCTCTAAGTTTGATCGTTGTATTCGAATATTGTTTATTGTAAGGGCCGGAAAATTTTGTATTTTTTTATTTTTTGCAGTGAAAATCATATATGATGTTTTTGACGTATTTATTGTGAAAAGATTGCATATAAACCAGTCATTGAGCAGATCAAGATCTCTTTGAGCCTCCCTAACTATGTCACACACTGAGTGGCCATAGTAGAAAAGGCAAGTATCGTCCGCATACATTGTTAGGTGTCCAGTTAATCCAATATTCTTAATATTGTTAACATATATAAGAAACAGTAAAGGCCCGAGAATAGAACCTTGTGGAACGCCATATGTTATTTCTTGTGATTTTATCGTGTAATCTCCAATTTTTACTACTTGGTATCTATTCTCTAGAAGCAAAAATACGATGTGCTGTATTTTTTATACCTATATTGTTTAGTTTATGAAGTAGTTTAACATCAATGAAAATGCCTAATGCAATATGTTTGCGGTCAATATTTGTTTTTATTTCAGTAACTGTTAACAACTGAAAGGGTACTTGAGTGAGGTCTAAAGCCAAACTGTTCGTTTATGAAGAGGTGTTTGTCTTCGATGTAATTTTTGAAATCTAGTGTATAATATTCATTCGAAAATTTTTCACAATATCGGAAGCACTGAGACGGGTCTGTAATTATTAGGGTGACCTTTACAACCTGACTTAAATATAGGAGTGACTTTAGCAAGTTTTAGGGTATCTGGAAAGACACCTTCCCTTAAACATTTATTTATACAGTTAGTTAAGCTACCTACTATTAGATTTTTCAAACATTTTTTAGCTTTAGTACTTATTATTATCCAGGCTATCTATGACATTTTTGACCTCTTTGATCGTGCATAGTTTAAATTCAGTAAGCGTTATGTCGTGTGTGTAATTTTCGGAGTACATGAGAGTATTTGTTAAATTTGAATGGTACTTACTTGGAATTAAATCAGCTAAATTAGAACTGATACTTGAAAAAAAGTTATTAAATTATTCAACAGTCAACCTCTTCATATTTACCCATATACTTTCCATTAAGATTTAGGTTTAAATAATACACAAATAACTTACTTGAGAACGCACAGAAAAAACAGAATATTCGTCGTTCATGAATGAAAGTACTAATTTAAGATATTACTACTTAGGTCAAGAACTTTTGCTATGTAATAATTCTCATATTTAATTTACAATGGTATCTTGTTATAAAGTTATGCTCCTGCAAATGTTATTGTTCTTTTACTAGTAGTTTGTTCTAGTTTAAAACTAGTAACACAAAGAAAATTGACCACACATTTTTTTTAGCTTCACGCTTTATCCCGCACATGGCAGGGTAGGCAGAGGGAACTGCAGGAAATATACGAACCTAGTGATAAGACACCCCGTTGCTTAGACCCTGCCTGCTGTTTTTTCCGTCCCATAAATAGTAAAATAAATATTAAAATTATCAGTATTGCTTATAGATTTTATTTTATTTTTACAAATATTTGTAAGAATTACACATAATGGTGTCTTTTAACAATAGTTTCAAATTTAGTACTAGTAAACTATTTATTTGGACATAAGCTAGGATTGATCTCCAGGAGTTCCTATCAATAAAAACGCTTATCGGTGATCACTACATCTTTCAGCTGGATTTTTAAAAATTAAAAAGCCAAACAGATTTCGTTCATGTAATGATAAATCTAGTAATTAATCGAAAGAAAGTAAATATTTATAAGTAAATATATATTTATGATAAAATGGCATTTTCTAGAAAAAAAAATGATTAGCGGCCCAAAATTTTCACCTTAAATTGTTTATAAGAATAGGTGCTAACCGACAAAATAAAATCTAGGATCAATAACTAAAATATTTAAAAAGCTTTAAAATTTAAGAGCAACCAGAGTAATGTTAGTCACTTTGAAAATACCATTTTGTAGATAATGCGCTTAAATATTTTGCTCTCTGGGGAGAGTGAAATTAAAATTAACTTTCAGATATAAAAAACTCAATAACACATTGATGTTTTACCCATATAAATACATTAGAAGAGAATATTTACAATAGGCAGGTGCACAAAACGGACAGCGTTCTAGGTAAGCGCCCGCTGCCGCTCCGGCCTTAACTTCGAAAATTTACACCTGAATTGTGTATTCTTAAATATATGTATATTAAGAAAATAAAATAAAAATAATCAGATTTTATGAAGATTTAAAGTGTATATAACCCCTTAATTTTGTTTCAGTGTATTCTTTTTTTATGGATATTTAAAGAAGATTTTTGTAGTAATTGTTTTGTAACACTTCTATATTCCAAATCTCTATTTAGTATAATAAATGTGTTTTGACTAATGTGCTATAGAATCATATTTATTTTAAGTGGAGCAGATAAAGATATAACTTTATTTTTTGACTGAAATAAACTTAGCAAGTTAGCAAATTTTTATATATAAATTGGCAAAAGGTTTTGAATCATTCATTTATTTATAAGATTTAAACAACTTTGTGCTAGCTCAAAAATGTTATTTATAGAGAGTCCGGTGTCAAATATAAATAAGAAAAAATAAGAGACCAAGAATAATCCCTGAGGCACACCAAAGTACAGAATAATTAAGCATTTTTAATTGATTACTTAATTTTTTTAAAAGCAAAGTGTGACTGACGGTATTACACGTCTTTTTAATATCGATGAACATTCGTAAAACTATGTTTTCAGAATTTATATTATGTTTTATTATATTGGTAAGACCGATTGTTATCTTATTGCGTTGCTTTGTGACTCATATTGTTTGACTTGAAGTTAATTGATTTAAGTTATTTTTTTAAGCGGCCATATAGTATTTTTACAAAATCTATTGAACATATACTGCGTACACGTAACTTAACTATTATTGTAATATGAACACTTTATAACATAATAATAGTAAAAAGGAAAATTCCATTTTATTCTTGTTCTCGTTCTGATGTACCATTTAGCATAATATTTTTAAATCAGCGTCTGTCGTTAGAAACGCAGAAACTTATGAACTAGTAGCCTTTAAATGCTAGATTTGAACTTATAACTATCTCTATGGAATAATACTAATATTTTGTGAGTAATACACTATATTTTAATGAAAGTAATAGAACAAAACAAACAAAAAATAAAATAATTACAACCTTATTTTATTTTAAAAATATTTTCAGTAATATCAACTTTATTTAATGAAAAAAAATCTTCCACCTAATATTCACAATATCATACAATTACACAAAAGACCACTAAAACAAATTCTCCCATTTCTCAATATATGTCCATAACATTTATGATCAAAATGTACACACGTTTTGACTAAAGTAATTAGCGTTTTAATTTTATATAGCATTACGAAGTTTGTATTCGCGATGAGTCGCGTCCTTTATCAGGGACTGACGTGAAGTAATAATCCGTTTAAGCCACGCTAGCCTGTACAAAATGAATTTGCGAATGTTAGACATTTTAAAGTTAAATTATATCATTTATATATTCGTGTACGTAATTGTGTAGTCAAATTTATGTTTGATTCGTGATTTAAATTATTTAATATTCTAGGTTGATGTAACAAACAATTGCACTTTGTATTTTGTATGGTTTGCTATAATAAATCTAGTCTAAATTTTTTTCAATACTGCTCTATAACTTTGCATTAGCACCCAATATGAATCAGAACCCTTCTGTGCTATTCCTCGAAGCTTGTCATTGCAAGTCAAGCTAGCTTATCAAGTTAACTTTAAAGATATGATGCCACTGTGAGGCTATTCAACTATGGAAGAACACTTCTGACTTATACGAAGTTAAGGACTTATTAAGGTCTTCAACAAGAAGGCTGCTACTAAGGATACTCTCAACAATAACAATTTTCTTCACTGTAGTCTGAATAGGCACATGTGTAACTTAGGTACCAGCAGCATAGATATATGTAGAATATGCAATGAGGGCAAAGAAACAACTCTACATCTTCTTACTAAATGTCCACTGCTATTGCAATGGCGTTATACTGTAACGGGAGAATATAAAATGGACCAAGAAGAAGACTAAGACTCACAGCGAATGTAATACTGAAATTATTAGCAGAAATCAACCTTAACTGTGAACTGTAGTTTGCGAAGATCACCTAAATAAATAGTACCTGTAGTGATACTGGGCTGTACGTAAAAAGAAGAAGAACTTTACATGTAAAATTTATGATATATGCTATGTATATCAGTAACTCAATAATGAACGTGTTTTATATAGTGAATGACATATCCAAATTAAAATCAATATGGTAATTGTATCAAAACATAATCTATACGAGTACATGTAAATAGGAGTATCTGTTTTTGATTTCAAGACTATGTCTTTTAATGATATATACTTATTTACACTTTAATTAAATATTTACTTATTGTATTTCTATAATATATAAAATAGTTACACAATTTAGTTTATGAATATTTAGTGACTTTCCTACTAAATGACTTTAATGCACCAAATAGTAAACTATTAACTAAAGCTTGCATTATATTTATTCTTGTACTGTGATAGAATTATCTGGTTCTATTTATTTCTTTTTTCATTTCCTGTTTTTGACATTCGATTTACCTGGGCATCTATAATAAATTCATTACTATACCGTGAATTAATAAAAAATATTTTAATTCGTAAAACATTTACTATTATATATATTTCAACGAGTATCCATTCCATCCATCCATCCATGTTCACTAATAAAAGAACTAAATTTGAAGTTGAGTAACTTGGAGGAATGCTTAATAGATTTTATATTTTTATTGTAATAATTTATAAATTTCATTTCCGAATTCATCTTTCCGTCGTTTTATCGAACGACTAATATTCGACGAAATAGAGTTGTTTCAATTAAGGCTTGAAAATTCTTAACTTTAACATCTATCACATAAATATATTTTTTATATTATTAAAATATGGTTAATATTTAAATAATATTTTGAAGACGCCATGGCGTAATGGGGCACCGTTTAATTGTAAAGACGATAGGTGTCAATTCAATCCTTTGGAGAGTTGAACTTCACTTTAATTATGCTCTACGAATATCTAACATATAATCTATACAAGCCATATTTTAAGAACTTTGGCTATATAGTGCTAAGATACTTCGTTCCCTGTTTTCCGCCTTCTTTCGAGACACTGCGTGTAGAGTGGTGGAGCTCAATATCGCGCTTGCCTAGTTGCCGGAGCCAAAAAATGAAAATTGATTAATCCACTCTCCCCAAATAGGAATCGAACTCACAAACCGCCGCACTCACAGACGCTGCACCTTTTCATCATTTTGGCTTTCTATTTTTTTCATATAATAAATAAAAAATGGAATGTAAAATTATACCAAGAATAATATTTAAGCCATTACTTATATGAATATTTCATGTTATGATGACGACTTACTTTCTAAATAACTTCTTAAGGGCAAAGGGTACATCGTTTAGACCACATTAACATGAAAATGTGCTACTATATCATCGGATGAGGAGATACTTTTAGCCGTTGGCGAAATCTTCCACTCGCTGTAGGTGGATTTCGCTCTTTAAATTTATTAAAGTAATCTATCCTCTGTTTTGATACTAATATATGTTCTTAAAGATTTAAAAATTTAGACGTGTTACTTACTACACCATATCTAATACTGTTGAGTAAGTTTACCTTATAACCTATATAAATTTATTTAAGTGGAGAAGAAAAAAGCCTCAATCAATGATTAGTACCTTCATTCGTTGTTAATAGGATCAAGTAAAGATAAACAAAATACTTGTAGATTAATTAATTTCCGTTCTCTTCACTCTGGCAGTTAGGCATTGATTTATGCCGTTCCGCGTTCAACACGCAATATCTCTAAAGAAAAGCACAGGACGGAGTGTATTGACACTAGGTTCCCACATTTCCTGCGGTTTCTCTGCGAGCGGGACCAAATGTAAAGATAATAAATTAATAAATAATATTCAATGCTGACTAAAATGAAATGAAATACCATCACACTTATAAGTGATCAGTTTTAAAATGGAAACTTACAGAAGCTTTAGAAGATTGTGTTTGCTAAGCTCAAAATTAATCAATTTTTCTAACTTTTCTTAAATATAATTTAAGCACTATCTATTAACGATTCGAACCATTAAGCTGTATAAAATAGTGTCACATTATACCTATTTCAAATTTGTTTTGCCCCTTTATTTTTTGATGGTGACAGAAATATGAAAATTATATTTCCCAAAGCAGCTAAAACCACAGCAAGGTATATCTACAATATTAATTAATTGTATCAGATATATTGTTCTTAGGCCATAATACTGATAGATATTATTATGCTAGGGCCGTATCTAAGAATATTGGGGCTGAAATAATGTGATTACACGCTAGCAATGTAACGTATTTACAAGCTAGCTCGTACATATTACTATATGTAAATACAACTTATCAATGCTCTATTTTTTCATTTTTTTAAATAATCTGTTATTTCTGATGTGACAGTTATACTTTCATTAGCTTCTGGAATAAATTATCTTCACTCTACCTATTCACTATATTTCAAGAATTCTGGCACAACACGCGATCTTGAAACTTGTATAGAACAAAATGAACGGTTTCCTCTGCCTACCCTGCAATGTATGGGACACATAGTGAAGTTATTATTACTGTTATTAAGTAAAGGAAAATTCTTGTCACAATTAAAACTTTGGTCATACGTCTCGGGCACTACGTCAGAATAAGTGAAGGCGTAAGTCTTCTTCCAACACTGTGTCACTCTTGTTAGACAACGACCAGGAGAAGAAAATTTATTTAATATTATTTTCGATTTTTCTTAAAATGTTAACCTGTGAAGACATAAAAAGCATTTGCTAGCATCTCTGTAGGGAGATTTTTTAGCGAAAATAAACAACGAAATAAGTTGTATAAAGCAAGTAAGAATTTCGATATGGCGTGATGACGAACGGATGGCTCAGTCAACTTCATTCTAATCAAATCAGACGTATAACTGGATATCATCTCTAATACTAGTATATTTTATTTTTAAAAATGGTTAAAAATATAGTAAAAGGCTACAAAGACTGTTGACTGACGAAAATCAACACAGCGCTTAATTTTATTTATTTACCCGAAAAATAGGTTGCTTTTATTTCCACCACCGGAGCAAAAACACACAATTTGATTTGTCCAAATTGTAGAAATATTTAATGTTATTTTAAGTTATTACAATCTATTATTATTTTAAAATGAATTGTTACATACATTATATACTAAACTAAAATTAGAAAATCAACAATTAAAGGTTTTTACTTCCAATAGATCGACACCATTATTAATGTTCATGCATTCATAGCTTCTATTCTAAATAGCCGTCTTCTTAATTCTTGTCAGTGTGGAATCGTCAAACTTTAAGGCGGCGTATACATAATATAAGTAATAGACCGCGTACACAATATACAATATACAAAGCTTACATATATTAATATATATATCCATCCCATAAATATCATTTAATCGGAATATCGTCTAATATTATAAATATTATTTATATTTACATTACAAAGTCGTGAATGAAATTTGTTTTAATTTGGATAATTTAACTTTAATCAAAACCAATTTCATATTAAACTTTACTTTACTTATCATAAAGTACTTAGAAAGATTTTTAAAATAACTTGTACGAAAAAATCAGATAGAGATGTCTTAAACGTGACTTGAGACTGCACAATTAAAAGTGAACATAAAACGTCCACTGTCCTATTAATTCCTCAGAGGATTTTATTGCTATACTGGCTCTTCGTTAACTCCAATGTCATCTAAAATAAAAATGGAACAGATAAAAATAAGCTCTTCAAAATTATACTAGTCTAAATTAACTTCATCATCAAAGAACACAAAGGCTTATTATTCTGTGGTTTTTGCATAGTTAGAATTAAAAAAAAAGTTATAAAGTTTCGTAAAGAAGCCTGTAAATATTTTTATTGCATGAATTGATTATTAACCAAATTTAAATGAATAAATTGGCTTTTAACTGTATCATAGCAGTAAGCACAAGCAGGGAATCTAATGGTTAACCACTCCTTTCCCGCTAATAATTTTTTATCTACGTAGGTAAATATAGATAGGTCTCTATTTATTATAAGATCTACCTACATTACTACTACCTCAATATCAAATTAAAATTTTAAATAACATGTACTTAATATATATCAAATTTACATTACAATATATACAAGTTTATAATGAACAATGTAAATAATTGTTTCAGAAAGGTTCAGAATATAACAACGAAAATTTCATTGTTACTTAAAAAGGCCTAAATCAAAGGCACTTCAAATAATATCTCTAACACGAGTCTGTTCAATTGTTTACAATATGTTTGACGTATTTGGGAAATTAGGGTCTTTGGTCTTTAGAATGGTGACAATGTGAATAGATAGACGTTGAAACCAAATCTGTTTTGTGTTTCAGTATATACATTGAATTTGTGCTTTTGAACTTACGATTTAATATATTTAATGTTGTCTTCTTAAATATTTATGGGAATGATAATTTTTGAGAAATTAGTGTTACGACGCTATAACGAAGTGTTTCGACACTGAATTATTTTATCCTACCTACCTTACCTACCCTACCTTGCACTTTCTTGCCTTGGAGATAAAGTAGGTTAACATAATTTTAATAAAAAAAATGATTGAAATATAAATAGCAGAATAAAATGTCTTTATATATATATATATATATATATATATATATATATATATATATATATATATATATATATATATATATATATATATATATATATATATATATATATATATATATATATATATATATATATATATATATATATATATATATATATATATATATATATATATATATATATATATATATATATATATATATATATATATATATATATATATATATATATATATATATATATATATATATATATATATATATATATATATATATATATATATATATATATAATATATATATATATATATATATATATATATATATATATATATATATATATATATATATATATATATATATATATATATATATATATATATATATATATATATATATATATATAAAGAGAGAGAGAGAGTATGTACATCAGTATGTATGCTTTCAAATATTAGTGTCATATAGTGAAGACACTCTGCTCACTCACTCACTCTGCTGCTTGAAAGGTAAAGCTTTTAAATCACTTTATGTTGTCACCAGATCGAGGGAATAAAATAATTCATTTTCTTAAGTGGGAATCGAATTTACAACCAATCCATTTAAAGTCAATATTGAACATTTACTCTACAAAAATATTCTTCTCTAGAATTATATAACTTTAAAATAAAAAATGAGAACAACGTGAAATATTTTAAAATTTTCGTCATTCCCTTGAATAATACTTTAGTGAAGATAAAATACAGTACCTGTATTCACATTTCAGTGTAAATAAACTTGTGTCGCCGAGAGCGTTTCCAGTGGCATACGTTTGAAACACTTAAAGAATTTTTATCTTATATATATTGAGCTTATTTGTTAAACTCGCTGTACTGAGCACATCGTTTGGATTGCATATGGAAACATATGATTTCCTCATAGAGAATGCATAGTCAATTTTATTTCGTTGTCAAATGTTTTTTTAGAGATATCTCTATCTCATAGATTTTTTTATAGCTTCACGCTTTATCCCGCACATAGCAGGGTAGGCAGAGGGTAGTGTTAAGACACTCCTTTGCTTGTTCCTGCTTTCTCCGTCCCTGTTTTCCGCCTTTTTCGAGGTATTGCGTGTTGAGTGGCGGAACGCAACGCCTCGCTTCGCCTAGTTGCCAGATTGAAGAAAATGGAAAGAAAAAAAATCCATCTTCCCCAAGTGGGAATCAAACTCTAGTCTTATTTATTTCAAGACACAAATAATCATTTTGTAACATTATAACTAACTTTATTTTGAAACATATTGTTCTGTAATTATATTCTTTTGAGAAATTAGCCTCTGCAGAGATGTTTCAAGAGGTTTATGATAGAGCAAGAGGCGAAAGATTTATGCAGGAACCGCAGCAGGTGACTCTTCATTCACTCTTTGAATATCCCACTAAGGATAAGGCGTTAAAAAAGTAGTAATTGCCATTTTATGAAACAAAATTCATAGCCATAATTAAGCGTATAGTTTAAAATCTGATATTTTAAGAATAGTAAATAATAATCAAGTTTGAAATCAACGGCAACATGAATAAAATAACAACCTAAGAAGACAATCTAAATGCGGTATATTAGCTCAGCGTCGTATCTCAACCATATTGTTGCTAACACGTGTAAGATCAATAGTCAACTTGTAGGGAAATAGCAATTACACGATGTACCACAAAACAAATTGACAGAACAGTCTAGTCAAGTCTATAACAATGTAGTCTAACTAGATTAACTAAGCAATCTAGAGCAATTTAAATCTAGAAAATTCTAACAGGTGAAAAGCAAAAGAGAAAAATATCTATATTTATAAAATGTCACGTTTCAACTGCAGATATTACTTGTCGTAGATAGATTTTTATTTAAAAGAACTTTTTTATATATATATATATATATATATATATATATATATATATATATATATATATATATATATATATATATATATATATATATATATATATATATATATATATATATATATATATATATATATATATATATATATATATATATATATATATATATATATATATATATATATATATATATATATATATATATATATATATATATATATATATATATATATATATATATATATATATATATATATATATATATATCTCGTACATTTTCACTTAGATGTTTAGTTTTTAAGCATCGTGATGTTATGGGACGGCATTTGAGTACAAATACTTTGAATATCGGTTCAATTCCCATTTGGATAAATTAATTATTTCTCCAATAAGGTAGACAAAGTGAAGCGTTGGATTTCGTCACTTAGTATCTATTTTTTGGATAGAAAGCGGATAATGTCATGTAGATACTCTCTACATATTCTTCATATCAAAGGAAATCACATTTCATAGTAAGCTTAGCGAAGGAACCTAATATTGACATATTATGTTTCTTAATTTTTAACAAATTGCTTATAAACTGCAAAAAGTAACGCTCTAAACAGTAGATACATTCATTAATAAGTCCCCGGAATATCGAATATCGATTGAGGACCGTCGTGGTGCAGAGGCTTAGCGTCTACCTGTAAACGCGACGGTTTGCAGGTTCGATTCCCACCCGGGGAAGATGGATGTTTCTATTTTCATTTTCTTTGCTCTGGAATTTAGGCAAAGCGCGGCCTTGAGTTCCGCTATTCAGCACCCAATGCCTCGAAAGGCAGAAAGCAGAGACTAAGCTATGGAGTGTTTTAACACCAGGTTACTGTGGTTCGTGCTGTTTCTTCTGCCTACTCTGCCAAGTGCATGATAAAGCGTGAGGAAATAAAAAAATTATATTGATCTCACAAAACAAATTAAATCAACATACATTAGTACGACTCAATGTACAATTTAATGTATTCTAGGAAAATTAAGATGAATTCCACTTTGTTACATTAATTAACTTAATTTAAATATCATTGAGATATGACTTCAGTATGTGATATGTGAAACATATTATGTTGTAAAGGATCTCATCATGTCAAAGATAAACCAAATTCGCTTCAGTGATAAGTAGCAAAAAGATCGGTTGAAGTGTCTGAAATGTGCTTGATGTTTGAACAGGATTCCTCGATATATATATAAAACGAAATTACTATATTAAATATTGTATTTCATTTGTCTGTATATATTTTTTTATCGCAGCTATGTTCAACTTATTTTTGGATTGAATTATTTTGGATTAAATACACATAGTTTAAATACTATTGGTAGATTTAATGAAAAAGTAATTACTAATCAGCACAACCATGGAAAAATTACAACTTATAGAAGTGTAGGCGTATAAAACATTATGTAGATCATTCTTACATATGTTTATGACCGGTCTAAATAAGATATAATAATTAAATACAGATATTTTACTAAAACTTTCTGATACCGCCGATTCATATTCGATATCTTTGGTTATATCCCTCTGAAACGTTCCGTTGATGCATCTAACAATACGAATTTATTTTTATTTAAATCAGTATTTTTTATATTTTATTCTTTTTAAGTAAAACTTTTTTTGAAATATAATGTTTATTATATTGTATAAAGATGGTGATTTAGTAAATTAAATTAGCTTCACATACTAATTCTAAAGCCAATAAAACGCATTGACAATTGCTATCATAAGCCGCATAATGCAATACCAAGGTAGCTTAAATAAATTTTTAAATTTATACTCTATATATTTTCAACATCTACTCTGAAGCTGAAAAATCTGTAAACCAAGATAAGGAATACATTTAAATTTGTAAATAACAAAAATAAACGAGTTAATCGCGTATATTCACATTCTTTGGAAAACTTGATGCTTCGACTACTTTGCAGTAAGTTGTCCGTAGTCACGGGTGACGTAATTCATTTATACATCTGTCAGTTGACAATAATTGTTATATCAAACCTGTCCTGGCTCCTGTAAAGTGACACTGTATCCTGCCCTCTGGTATAATAAGCTTAAAATTTTAAAGTTTTTAAGGCGGATTCCAAGTGATAGAAGGCTTTTATTTTCAATATGTTTGATTACATATATTATATATGTTTTTTTATGGAGTGCTCACACATAGCAGATTTATTACATGCCTATTCGTCCATAATAGATCTGAGATGTCTGAAGATTCGAGATCCCTCACGGTACATCGATGCTAACGATGTGATAACTGTCAAATATTTTTTAAATTTTGACATGTACTTCATCTTTATTTTTAGTGAAAAAACCAATCATCTGTAAATATCAAAAGACATTTAGAATTTCTAAATGAGACAACCGACACTGAACCATATAGATCAGAATATATAATGACCAGTTTATCAGTTATAAGATTACTTAGGGAATGATAATCTACTCTTTTTAACTCAATATAAGCCACTGAAGGAGGAAAATTACTAGAAGTATAAATAGTTTCACTATCAACACCTCGTGATCCATATTATTTTTATTCAGAGACACAAGCTCTGATCTGTGTTCTGCTACCATCCCACAGCCATGAGCTTATTCATCTCATTTGAACATATTTGGCTTTGATTCAATTTCAATTTGATTTCCAAGAGCAAAAAGGGCCACCTGATATTAAGTGGACGCCTTCGCCCACAACATCGACAATCTCGATGAGGATGTCAATGCGTCGCCAACTAAATCCCCTAATAAATCCTCCTTTATAGGCTTCCAGAACTTTTACTCACCAGGCAAATCACAGCATCATTAACATGCCGCTGTTTCACGACGGTAGTCTATGAGAGCGTGGTAATTACCCAGAGCTTGGCTCTTTTGAGCTACTGGTGTTGGTGTAGCTTGGCTCTGCTTCAGATTCTCATTATTGTGTGATATATGGGAAGTAATAACAAAATAATCACAACTGCCTAAGAGGGAAAATTTATTCCAGCGTTAGTCTAGAGTAGTTATATCTGCATCAGAAAAAAGAATCTGCATTAGTAGGTGCGTTTACGTGTCGGGAATCTATAGATACACAATTCTGTTTAACACTAACAAACTCCAAACTGCTCATAAAACACTACAAAATCGAATATTAAATAGAAATTGTTAATTCCATTTGTCAATTTTAAAGCAATTATTACGCTATTAATAGAGAACCGAGTGTTTTGACTCTATGTCCTCTACCTACTCTGTAGGAGGACTCTCTATAACCGTAATTACCGACTTAAATTTCTTAGTAACTATGAACTAAATTTAAGTTCTAATACTTGATAAAATCTTTTATAACTGGAACAAATATAAAATATACAGTTGCTTTAAAACTTTTTAAACGGCGGAAAGCGGGGACGGAGTAAGCAGGGACTAAGTGACGGAGTGTTTTAACACTATGTTCGTATTGTTCCTGCAGTTCCCTCTGCCTACCCTGCCATGTGCGGGATAAAGCGTGAAGCTAAAACTTTCAATGTGTAATTGAAAGTTTTAAAGCAACTGTATATTTTAATATTTCAGCATTAATATCTATAAAAATAGAAAAAATGCTGTTTTTGCTCATCATTTTCTACAAAATGCAATGATTAGTAAATTTTCTTGCATACTTAATGGGATGCAAGTAAATTTAATATTTATGAATAAATGAAGTTTCTACTTCTCCTCGATTTTGTAAGACACAACACGGCGTTAACGGCCACTTAACTCGCAACGTGTCTTAACATTAATTTCTCTCTAAAAATAAAAATTAATGTAGTCGTATAATTCACTAAAAAATAGAATTCAGGGTAATTGCTTCATATTAATCTTTTCAGCATTCGTAACATCAGCAGCAGACAGCTAATGGATCAATGTTGAATGATGGATAAACGTATTTTGTAAACAGAACGCTTATAAGCGTACTGCCTTACATATATAATATATGAACATATATATATATATATATATATATATATATATATATATATATATATATATATATATATATATATATATATATATATATATATATATATATATATATATATATATATATATATATATATATATATATATATATATATATATATATATATATATATATATATATATATATATATATATATATATATATATATATATATAAAACAAAACTACTAAAATCCTCATTCATTAAATTTTTAAAATCTTTTACAAAACTTATCCATTGTTTATTGAATTCAATAACGTTTGTGTTTGTTTGTTTAATATAGTTAAAGCTCATTCTAATAAATTGAACTTTAATTCCGCAGAAATAACCAAATGTAAACAAAAACAAGCAAGCGACTCACCATATTTGTTTTTTGTGTTCGGGAAAATAATTATTCGGGTCATTCCTAGAAAGTCTCTTAATTAAAAAATATAAATAATATGAGTAAATAAAATTCGATATTTGTGATAATTACCTAATCAAATAATCAGTAATCATAATTCACGATACAATTTAGGAAATTAAAGTACTCAAAGATAAATTTCTTCTGTTATTGAACACTCTGACTAACTGACAAATTAGTTAGGTAAGCGAAATTTTCCTACAATAAAGTTTTTTATCATTTAAATTACTATTTATATTACGGCTTGAACTCATTTACAGTGTAAGAGTACCAAGAAGAACAATCGTCACCAATTGCCTTGCATATTTAGTTTATTATTTTATTTTTACCTTTTGCTTTTTCTTGAATCGCAGGGACAGTGGGAACCCAGACTTTTCTGTTTCCACCTTTATGAGGTGTTGACTTTTTAGTAGCAGAACTTAACGCCGTGATTTGCCAAGTTGCCAGAGCGTAGAAAAATAAATTCACATCAATTTTCTCGAGTAGGAAGCGATACCTGTTTATATTTTAGCAAAATTTATTTTATTTTCCAATATGGACCTCACAATATAACCATACACGTATGAATATCAATAAAGTATGTATAATAATTTTTATATAAAGGCTTGTAATGAATTGACTTGTACAATACAGTGTATTATGATAAAACTAACCGACGTCATAATACGGTGAATAAAAGCTTATTTAAAAATGCATATATTTGTAAATTTACTTGCATTTAACAGTTGCACTATAAATATACATTGAAAATATACTTTAAAACCGTTCTTTAGCAAAAAACGAAGTGAATTGAGCGTAAAATTATTTTTCTCTTTTAGTAAAACTGAACTTCTACCCAAAATTCTCAGTTAAAAGCAGTAACGATTCTAAAAATGCTTGTACGAAATTAAGTGGTTTCGTCGTCCGCTTGGGCAATTTTTTCTAAAAAAAAAACATCTTTATTTTACCTTCGTTTAGTTAATGTTTGAAAGTAGAGTTCAATATTTACATAGGTATTTATATATATATATAGTAATACAACTAAATTATAAGTTTAGATTATCTTATTTTAGCATAAGCTAAAAAATAAGTATTTATGTGCCTTTGTGTATTATGTATGTGTAAATCTCAATTCAAATATTAGCATTTAGTTATTTGACCATTTTCTCTTCTTAATATTATTTATGATTGACGGTAACACAATAACCTCGCGTATAGCCACGTTACCTAATCCATAATGTCTAGAATTAGGGCGGAGAGCGGTGAATGGAATTTCTTCATTACACCCATCTCTTTTGAAGCTTAAATCTGAAACAGTTATAAATTTCTAAATACATATTTTATTTAATTATTATCAATCAATGACATGCCCAACAAAAATGTAAGCATTAATATATTAATATTTTATATATTTTTACCGTCGGCATCCTCTGTACTAAGATTTCAAAGCCTTGATATGCTTCAAAGGATAATAATTTGACAAGAGAGGATATGGTTTATTAGAATGTAATATATTTTTATATATACGCTAATAAAAACATTTTCATATTCGATCATTTCACATAATCAAAATTATTTAAGAGAATTTAAATAAGATGAGGTCGATTCTCTCTATCAGAGAGAATCTTTGATTTTTGGATCTGAAGTGGCAAAGTGCGGCGTTTAACACGTCATTTATGATTTAAAATGCAATTGAAAAGCGTTAAACGACGTGCATTGACTAGGTTCTCTCGCTCTGCTATTTGAGGAAAGAAAAATTCAGAATTTCATCGGGAAATTCAATAAAACGTTCAATAACGTGCCTATAATGCCTAAATACAGTTGTTTGTGACATTGTATTATATAGAAGCATTATTATCATAGTTTACATTATTGTGAATCCATACATAATTATTAAACAACAGTTATTATTTTAGATGTTATTGTTATAGTACGTATTGTTTTGTTTCTAGGAATTACAATATATAATTGGATCCCATTGATGGCAAATCAAGGGCATTTTTTTTTGTTTTTATTATCATGTTCCAAAGGGCTTTAAGAAATAATTGTTTTAAAAATTTGGTCCATTCGGTTCCATCATTTATTAATATTTTTTTATTTTGATCTGTATTTTGGTTTTGATAATCAATAATTTTTCTCAAGAACATGTTTAACAATTTGAAGTTAATTTCAAATATCCATGTATTTATTTCTTGGGAGTATCAAGAAAATGAAATAAAATTTATAGGGAACTTACGTTGACCTGGACATATGGATATTCTACAAGAAGTTATGCGGTATATTACAAATATAGCTAAGACTAGTGATAAATTTATATTAAAAATACGCAATTTAGGCTTGTCGTTATATGTAAATTTTAACTACATACAATTGAGTGATATGGAACCCACGATACGCGAGATAAACACTCACAGATATCTGGTACACATAGATTTCATTCAAGTAAATGATGAGATGAAGAAAGATATGATTCAAGTAAAGGAAATAAAAGACACAGAGATAGTAAATTACTTCCCATTAATATCAAAATTATTATGAAAAATTAATTTTAATTAAAGGAGATTGTGCTGAATCATGAATACAAGTAGGTGAAGAGGGCATCAGATATTCTTGTTCGTTTAAAGCGAGTCCTTCCGTCACAAGGTGCAAGTTTTGCAATTTGGTTGAAATTTAAACGAAAGGAGCGACGTCCTATTTAGATTTTCTTTCGTATCTGAGGAAATTGCGCTAAAATTTTTATTTTAATAAAATATACTTTCGAGCGTTTCATAGAAATTTTGTATAGTGTTAAGAAAATATAGAAATGTATTTACACTGCTAGTAAATCGTCAATGTTTTATGATTTACTAAACGATATGCTCGAAACCAACGTATAGTTTATATACTAATTGCTTATGTGATTTAGTAAGGTAGGTTTTGTAAAGATTTTGGGATATAAATTAAAGATTGTATGAATTCGGAACCCCTTAGCCTCACTATTTTTCCTTTGAAGCATCACGTGTGTGTTACGAAAATCAGCACTATGTTTTCCATTTTTTTAATTAAAAAAATATTGAGGACCGTCGTGGCGCAAAGGCGCAACGTCTGCCTGTAACGCGACGGTTTCTGGGTTTGTTTCCCACTCGAGGAATGTATGGATTTTTCTACTTCAACTTTCTTCGCTCTGGCAACTAGGCAAAGCGCGGCGTTCCGCCACTCAACACGCAATGCCTTGAAAAAGGCGGAAAGCGGGGACGGGAAAAGCAGGGACTAGAACAACAAAGTGTCTTACACTAAGTACCCACGGTTTCTGCAGTTCCCTCTGCCTACCCAGCCATGTGCGGGATAAAGCGTGAAGCTAAAATGAAATATTAAAAAAATAATTTTAGTCATTTACATTCATTAATTTTTATTGAAGCATCATCCTCTAACTGTTCATGTAAAATAGATTTGGATCGTTTAATTAACTACTATAACTATTCATTATAAACACTATTTTATAAACTGGAATAGAAACATTTCGTGGTCAATTTTCATTTTATTTTCTATTTAAATTAAGAAGATTATGATTAAATTAAAAGCATTTTAGTAAAATTTACTATTTTTTTCTTTAGTAATACATATAATTTCCAATTAAATACATTTTGTTATATTTTTTGTAAAAAAAATTTTGTAAAAAAATCTTTTAGATCATTTGATGCTGTTTATTCGATTCTTTTCGATTATTGATGAAGCAATTGATGTAATATTTAAAATTTTCTAAAGCTAGGTAGCCTAGCTGATAAAGTATATAACAATATATATTTTATACGACAGGTTGTTACTCTTACGAAGCTAGATTCCATTATTTAATTTCCTGTCTCGACGAACTCGTATTGGCTGTATATTCATATTATTATTTAGTATCTAAAACACTCTATTTTGAATAGATTTTAATTCGTATGAACGACGTCATTACAAATGCTAAAAAAAAATAATATTTATAGCAGTGGCATATTACCACAATAAATGTGAGTTCGATATTCATTCAGAGTAATAAGATACATACATACATAACTTCAAGCTTTATCCCTAGAGGAGTAGTCATACTACATTTCTTTCGCCTTGTCCACTGTCATTAGCCTCTTCATACACGCTTATTATATAGAGTGTTTCAATACAAGTTGTCCTGCATTGGATAAAATATTATTTATTTTAGCTTCACGGTTTATCCCGCACATGGCAGGGTAGGCAGAGGGAACTGCAGGAACCATAAGAACCTAGTGTTAAGACACTCCGTTACTTAGTCCCTGCTTACTACATCTCCACTTGAGGACCGTCGTGGCGAGAGGCGCAACATGTGCCTGTAACGCGACGGTTACTGGGTTCGATGCCCAGTCGGAGAAGATGGATTTTTCTATTTCCATTTTCTTCGCTCTGGCATCTAAGGCAAAGCGCAGCGTTAAGTTCCGCCACTCAACACGCAATGCCTCGAAAACGGCTGCAAGTGTGGACGGATAAAATATAAAAGAGCATACATCGTTAAGACTATCGTTACGGGCTTAATTTTCATTCGAGAAAAGAAATCTTGTACAAAATGTTTTTTTTTTAATAAAACATACAATTATACTCTTATTTTGAATTGTGCCCATATTGCTGTCAAGATTGTTGTTGTACATTACTACGGTGTAGCATTAGCATAAAAAGTAAACATTTTATGTAAATATTATTTGCCTTGATTTATTATTTTTCTAGCCGTACTTACATACATATGCCGGATAAATAACAAACATAAATGTTAACTTCTTCAGCCGTAGGAAGATTTATGTTTTGAATGAAAACAAGCAACTATGACATATGACAGATGTTGGAATGAATTACGAATATAATCTCTATTGTGACCTATAAAAGATTGAATTTTGTTTGATATTTTTTGTGCATGTGCTCTAAAAAGCTGTTTCAATGTTTTTAGCGTATTTTTTTATTTAGTTTCGTAGAGATCTAAAATGCTATAACAATTCAGATCTCTACCAATCTTACATGAAAAGTACTCGAATAAATGAATGATTAATTAATTAGGAAAAAGAAGAAGAAAAATGGAGTCTGAAATGTAGACATGTATATATATATGCATGTCTATATATTACTACTATATATATACCATACCATACCATACATTCATACCGTATTTCTTTACGATATTGGTTTTACTGTAACAAATCTATCACACCCTATAAAACCTTTTGAAAGACTTTTTAAATTAACTTTGGATTTATTGGAAATTCTTAAAGAATTCATTCTCACGATAAGATTAGGAAAGGTTTATATTAAACTTTCATCGAACAAAAATCTCATTATTTAGGAACTTCTCTTCTCATATTTAAAGTTCCTAAGTTTGACTGTTATTAAAAATATTTTTCTCTTTTGTAATAAATATATTAAAATATTTTTCTTCTTCGAGGCATAGCGAGGAGTGGCGAAACTCAACGCCATGCTTTGACTAGTTGCCTGGGTGAAGAAAATGAAAAAACAGAGAAATCGAACCCACAATCCATCGTGCTTACAGGCAGTAATTTATATTACACAATTATGAGTATTGAAAATTAAGTATAGTAATTCAATTCAAATAAAATTCATTTGTTCAATTCAGCATCACCTGATTAAAGAAGTAACCTTTTTTTTACCTTTGAATGTATGATGCAAGTGTAAATGGCAAGTAAGGGGGGGGGGGGGACCTCAGAGGGACCTTAGTTTATATTCGCGAACACAGTGCACATAACAATAGGGGTAGGACCCATAAAGAAGAAGTGTACGGAGAAGTTGAAGAGACAACATATAAATATAACAGCATTATAAAAGCGCAATATATTTTACTTATCACTAAAAATAACTTAATATTACAATATCTATTATAATACTATGAAACTTCAATTAAAACTTATATCGATACTGGTGTGTGCAAACGACGAGAAATAAAATAAATTGTAATACGTATATTATTGATATATTCCATTTATCTTTGATTAAATTTAAAGATAATATTTTTTTTTAGCTTCACGCTTTATCCCGCACATGGCAGGGTAGGTAGAGGGAACTGCAGGGACTGTGGGAACCTAGTGTTAAGACACTCTGTTGCTTAGTCCCTGCTCTATCTGTCCCCGCTTTCTGCCTTTTTCGAGGCATTGCGTGTTGAGTGGCGGAACTCAACGCCGCGCTTTGCCTAGTTTGCCAGAGCGAAGAAAATGGAAATAGAAAAATCCATCTCCTCCGACTGGGGATCGAACCCAGTATCTGTCGCGTTACAGGCAGACGTTACGCCTATGCGCCACGACGGTCCTCTATATTGTTAATATTTGTAACAATCTTAAATTATATTAAATTTACTTTATATTTTTGATGATTTTTAAAGTGTTAATCCACACTGAGGATAGAAAAAATACTTAAAGAAAACATATAAAAATTTGAACGCAGCGGGACTCGAACCCGCGCCCTCCTGCGAACCGTGCAGGCGCTCTCACCACTGAGCCATGCGTTCTACATCACGCCGCGTTGAAATTCTTATATGCTTTTTATACAACTTATATCGTTGTTAGCATCTCTGTAGGGAGATTTTTACAAATTTCTGCTACCCAAAGACCATTACAAAGAACAATCCGTTTGGCGAGAGAGAATGCTATTTTTATTAAATATTTTTGATGATTTTTAAAGTGTTAATCCACACTGAGGATAGAAAAAATACTTAAAGAAAACATATAAAAATTTGAACGCAGCGGGACTCGAACCCGCGCCCTCCTGCGAACCGTGCAGGCGCTCTCACCACTGAGCCATGCGTTCTACATCACGCCGCGTTGAAATTCTTATATGCTTTTTATACAACTTATATCGTTGTTAGCATCTCTGTAGGGAGATTTTTACAAATTTCTGCTACCCAAAGACCATTACAAAGAACAATCCGTTTGGCGAGAGAGAATGCTATTTTTATTAAATATTTTTGATGATTTTTAAAGTGTTAATCCACACTGAGGATAGAAAAAATACTTAAAGAAAACATATAAAAATTTGAACGCAGCGGGACTCGAACCCGCGCCCTCCTGCGAACCGTGCAGGCGCTCTCACCACTGAGCCATGCGTTCTACATCACGCCGCGTTGAAATTCTTATATGCTTTTTATACAACTTATATCGTTGTTAGCATCTCTGTAGGGAGATTTTTACAAATTTCTGCTACCCAAAGACCATTACAAAGAACAATCCGTTTGGCGAGAGAGAATGCTATTTTTATTAAATATTTTTGATGATTTTTAAAGTGTTAATCCACACTGAGGATAGAAAAAATACTTAAAGAAAACATATAAAAATTTGAACGCAGCGGGACTCGAACCCGCGCCCTCCTGCGAACCGTGCAGGCGCTCTCACCACTGAGCCATGCGTTCTACATCACGCCGCGTTGAAATTCTTATATGCTTTTTATACAACTTATA
The DNA here is from genome assembly GCA_037178615.1 of Dione vanillae. Lineage (NCBI taxonomy): Eukaryota > Metazoa > Arthropoda > Insecta > Lepidoptera > Nymphalidae > Dione > Dione vanillae. The sequence goes on along the minus strand of JAZFAU010000044.1, from coordinate 837,190 downwards.
TCGTTGTTAGCATCTCTGTAGGGAGATTTTTACAAATTTCTGCTACCCAAAGACCATTACAAAGAACAATCCGTTTGGCGAGAGAGAATGCTATTTTTATTAAATATTTTTGATGATTTTTAAAGTGTTAATCCACACTGAGGATAGAAAAAAATACTTAAAGAAAACATATAAAAATTTGAACACAGCGGGACTCGAACCCGCGCCCTCCTGCGAACCGTGCAGGCGCTCTCACCACTGAGCCATGCGTTCTACATCACGCCGCGTTGAAATTCTTATATGCTTTTTATACAACTTATATCGTTGTTAGCATCTCTGTAGGGAGATTTTTACAAATTTCTGCTACCCAAAGACCATTACAAAGAACAATCCGTTTGGCGAGAGAGAATGCTATTTTTATTAAATATTTTTGATGATTTTTAAAGTGTTAATCCACACTGAGGATAGAAAAAATACTTAAAGAAAACATATAAAAATTTGAACGCAGCGGGACTCGAACCCGCGCCCTCCTGCGAACCGTGCAGGCGCTCTCACCACTGAGCCATGCGTTCTACATCACGCCGCGTTGAAATTCTTATATGCTTTTTATACAACTTATATCGTTGTTAGCATCTCTGTAGGGAGATTTTTACAAATTTCTGCTACCCAAAGACCATTACAAAGAACAATCCGTTTGGCGAGAGAGAATGCTATTTTTATTAAATATTTTTGATGATTTTTAAAGTGTTAATCCACACTGAGGATAGAAAAAATACTTAAAGAAAACATATAAAAATTTGAACGCAGCGGGACTCGAACCCGCGCCCTCCTGCGAACCGTGCAGGCGCTCTCACCACTGAGCCATGCGTTCTACATCACGCCGCGTTGAAATTCTTATATGCTTTTTATACAACTTATATCGTTGTTAGCATCTCTGTAGGGAGATTTTTACAAATTTCTGCTACCCAAAGACCATTACAAAGAACAATCCGTTTGGCGAGAGAGAATGCTATTTTTATTAAATATTTTTGATGATTTTTAAAGTGTTAATCCACACTGAGGATAGAAAAAATACTTAAAGAAAACATATAAAAATTTGAACGCAGCGGGACTCGAACCCGCGCCCTCCTGCGAACCGTGCAGGCGCTCTCACCACTGAGCCATGCGTTCTACATCACGCCGCGTTGAAATTCTTATATGCTGCGTTCAAATTTTTATATGTTTTCTTTAAGTATTTTTTCTATCCTCAGTGTGGATTAACACTTTAAAAATCATCAAAAATATTTAATAAAAATAGAATTCTCTCTCGCCAAACGGATTGTTCTTTGTAATGGTCTTTGGGTAGCAGAAATTTGTAAAAATCTCCCTACAGAGATGCTAACAACGATATAAGTTGTATAAAAAGCATATAAGAATTTCAACGCGGCGTGATGTAGAACGCATGGCTCAGTGGTGAGAGCGCCTGCACGGTTCGCAGGAGGGCGCGGGTTCGAGTCCCGCTGCGTTCAAATTTTTATATGTTTTCTTTAAGTATTTTTTCTATCCTCAGTGTGGATTAACACTTTAAAAATCATCAAAAATATTTAATAAAAATAGCATTCTCTCTCGCCAAACGGATTGTTCTTTGTAATGGTCTTTGGGTAGCAGAAATTTGTAAAAATCTCCCTACAGAGATGCTAACAACGATATAAGTTGTATAAAAAGCATATAAGAATTTCAACGCGGCGTGATGTAGAACGCATGGCTCAGTGGTGAGAGCGCCTGCACGGTTCGCAGGAGGGCGCGGGTTCGAGTCCCGCTGCGTTCAAATTTTTATATGTTTTCTTTAAGTATTTTTTCTATCCTCAGTGTGGATTAACACTTTAAAAATCATCAAAAATATTTAATAAAAATAGCATTCTCTCTCGCCAAACGGATTGTTCTTTGTAATGGTCTTTGGGTAGCAGAAATTTGTAAAAATCTCCCTACAGAGATGCTAACAACGATATAAGTTGTATAAAAAGCATATAAGAATTTCAACGCGGCGTGATGTAGAACGCATGGCTCAGTGGTGAGAGCGCCTGCACGGTTCGCAGGAGGGCGCGGGTTCGAGTCCCGCTGCGTTCAAATTTTTATATGTTTTCTTTAAGTATTTTTTCTATCCTCAGTGTGGATTAACACTTTAAAAATCATCAAAAATATTTAATAAAAATAGCATTCTCTCTCGCCAAACGGATTGTTCTTTGTAATGGTCTTTGGGTAGCAGAAATTTGTAAAAATCTCCCTACAGAGATGCTAACAACGATATAAGTTGTATAAAAAGCATATAAGAATTTCAACGCGGCGTGATGTAGAACGCATGGCTCAGTGGTGAGAGCGCCTGCACGGTTCGCAGGAGGGCGCGGGTTCGAGTCCCGCTGCGTTCAAATTTTTATATGTTTTCTTTAAGTATTTTTCTATCCTCAGTGTGGATTAACACTTTAAAAATCATCAAAAATATTTAATAAAAATAGCATTCTCTCTCGCCAAACGGATTGTTCTTTGTAATGGTCTTTGGGTAGCAGAAATTTGTAAAAATCTCCCTACAGAGATGCTAACAACGATATAAGTTGTATAAAAAGCATATAAGAATTTCAACGCGGCGTGATGTAGAACGCATGGCTCAGTGGTGAGAGCGCCTGCACGGTTCGCAGGAGGGCGCGGGTTCGAGTCCCGCTGCGTTCAAATTTTTATATGTTTTCTTTAAGTATTTTTTCTATCCTCAGTGTGGATTAACACTTTAAAAATCATCAAAAATATTTAATAAAAATAGCATTCTCTCTCGCCAAACGGATTGTTCTTTGTAATGGTCTTTGGGTAGCAGAAATTTGTAAAAATCTCCCTACAGAGATGCTAACAACGATATAAGTTGTATAAAAAGCATATAAGAATTTCAACGCGGCGTGATGTAGAACGCATGGCTCAGTGGTGAGAGCGCCTGCACGGTTCGCAGGAGGGCGCGGGTTCGAGTCCCGCTGCGTTCAAATTTTTATATGTTTTCTTTAAGTATTTTTTCTATCCTCAGTGTGGATTAACACTTTAAAAATCATCAAAAATATTTAATAAAAATAGCATTCTCTCTCGCCAAACGGATTGTTCTTTGTAATGGTCTTTGGGTAGCAGAAATTTGTAAAAATCTCCCTACAGAGATGCTAACAACGATATAAGTTGTATAAAAAAGCATATAAGAATTTCAACGCGGCGTGATGTAGAACGCATGGCTCAGTGGTGAGAGCGCCTGCACGGTTCGCAGGAGGGCGCGGGTTCGAGTCCCGCTGCGTTCAAATTTTTATATGTTTTCTTTAAGTATTTTTTTACTTTATATTATATACTTTTAATATTGTCCAATAATTTTTTTCTCTTATTGTGTTAAAATATTTAAGTGCATTTTATGTCTCATCAATCGGTGGAAACTTCGCTGGATAATGTGATGTTTAAACTGTGCTATGTGTTAATTAGATTATATTTTATATCAGTTTGTTTTAAAAATATAAAATAAATAAATAAACAAATAAATATTTTTCTCAAGTCTAAGATGCAATAAAATGTTATGTTTTTTTATCGTACTACTTTTAAATTATAACAAAATTATAGTGTATGCAAAATTATAATTTAGGCCTGAGTTAAATTTTCTTTGGGTACCTAGGCTATACTGTTGATGTTTTCCGTTTGACAACGCTATAAATACCGATAAAAGCTTTTTTTAAATATGAATATCATTTCGTAACAAGTTTATTTTACTTAATTTTATTATTTAAAGAGAAAAAGCTCATATTTTACTTTATTTTCTCTATCTATTCAAATTATTGACTGTAGGTTAAAGAAAAAAAGGCGAAAGTTTAAGTCGCACTTAAATTATTAATTTTAATTCCAGCAGTCATCTACATAAAATTTCGTCTGATATTATTTATGTACAATGAAAAAAAACAATACGTATTCAATCTAACGCGATTGAAAAATAATGCTTTAAATAGAAAACAAAAGGTTTTTGTTGATGATAAATTCAATAGGAGCCGGGCGAAAGCGTCAACTTAACTTAATTATATTTGAAAATGTATTTTTGCTATACATTTTTCACTTATATGTGCTTTATAGCTATACAGTATTTTTGAACTGACAAAATATTGTGTCACTCCGCTTTTCATTTTCCGCCCAATTACGGAAACATTGCGTATTTGGTGGTAGAACTATTCACGTGATTTTTCTTACACATATATACATAACTTAAGGCCAGTGAGAAGAGAGAAAATTTAAGAGAGAGTTTTTTCTTCTTTAATATAAGAAGCTGAAATAAAAGTGTACGACTCCCTCTAATAGGCATCGAACCCATTTTGTTTACGGTTAGAAATTATGCTATTTATTACAACTTCGTTAAATATATAATACAATATCAAGAAACGCTGACTCAAGTGTACATAATTAATTTATCTAACGGCGTTGCTGGATCGTGCCTGCTGCCTACGTCTCAACAATATATGACGTATTGCACTATACATTGAAAGGGTGCCAACAGAGCACATGGTATATATAGTGAGCGTTGCTATTCTACTTGAAGTTTATGCCAAGCGATAAATAAGCGGAGGCTGAAATGTTTCAATTGATTTTTTTATGGATTTATTGCTTGAAGATTGATTTTTATAGCAAAAAAGAAAATTGTTTAATTTTTATCATATTTTAATATTAAAGAATTGTTTTTCTTTTTGTCATAACATTATAATTTAAATCATCCTCACAGGTTGTAGATGTTTTTGGGCAAGGGTGTCCATTTAGTACAACATTCTCTGAGGTTTTGCTGTTTTTGTATAGAGAAAGGTTTTTTTTTCGCTATGTGGAACTTATATAATACATACATGAGCAAGAACTTAGATCAAAAATACATTTTAAGTTTAATTTTATTCTTTTCAAAGACAACATTATCATCAAAGATGTTATAACCAGGAACTTACTGAATTATGTAATTAACAGGAATTTACTGAATTATTTATTGTAGTGGTGGATATACACCGCAGAAAAATAATAGTAATTCAATATAATTTAGTCAAAAGCAACATAACCGCAACCATTCTGTATAAAATAAGACAATAGATTTCAACAAATGCACGTATAACTATCACTTGGTTTTAAATAGCCTCGGACAAAGCTCAGTGTAATTCAAGTCATATATGTATATATGAGGACCGTCGTGGCGCGGAGGCATACCGTCTGTCTGTAAACGCGACGGTTTGTGGGTTCGATTCCCATTCGGAGAAGATGGATTTTTCTATTTCCATTTTATTCGCTCTGGCAACTAGGCAAAGCGCGGCGTTGAGTTCCGCCACTCAACACGCAATGTCTCGAAAAAGGCGGAAAGCGAGGACAGAGAGAGCAGGGACTAAGCAACGGAGTGTCTTAACACTAGGTTCCCACAGTCCCTGCAGTTCCCTCTGCCTACCCTGCCGTGTGCGGAATAAAGCGTGAAGCTAAGAAAAAATATAATGTTTTATATAAACATTTAATCTTCAATTGATTCACGAAAGTGAAAAGATTTTTTTTATAAATAATGTGATAGAAAATTAAAACGTTTCTAGGTCTTATTCTTTTTACTATTTAATTCGAATGCATCTGTTGATTTTATAAAAATCTCATCAGCTATACTACCAGCTGTCATCACCAAATAGTTCATCGTCCATCCTTATTATCCTTCAATCATCACCTGTCACCCTTATGGATGTCCTCTACCATTTGTCACCTAGTATCCTGTTCTTTAGTCACAAAATTTCCAACATTCCAGTTGAGTACTACATATTTTGTCTATATAATACTATTTTGGAGAAAAACAGTGGCTAATTGGTGAACTGATGACAGATAAATATTAGAAAGCCTTTACTTAGTATTTTTCGTAGAGATATGGTTTCTTATTGTTTTATTTTAAAGTGCTAGAAATTATAAAAATTACTGCTATAAATATCGATAGAAATATGATTTGTGCTTTTTATCCCGTAGATTCAAGATTTTATGATTTATAATCAATTTAAAGTGCTTTGTTTCGCACTGACGAAATATAAACAAAGAAAGAAATACAATAAGATTATTTTAGTTGATAGACTTATTAGCTATGAAGACCGTCGTGGCGCAACATGTGCCAGTAACGCGACGGTTTCTAGGTTCGATCTCCAGTCGGAGAAGATGGATTTTTCTATTTCCAATTTCTTCGCTCTGGCAAACTAGGCAAAGCGCGGCGTTGAGTTCCGCCACTCAACACGCAATGCCTCGAAAAAGGCGAAAAGTGGGGACGGAGAAAGCAGGTACTAAGTAACGGAGTGTCTTAACACTAGGTTCCCACGGTTCCTCTGCCTACCATGCCATGTGTGGGATAAAGCGTGAAGCTAAAAAAAACCAAAAAAAAAGCTTATTACCTAATACATCATATACGGGTGTATGTTTTTTATTGAAAAATATTTTGTATATAGACATAGAGATATTTCATTGAGGAAAGTAGAAGCTTATGTTATAATAGGGCTCTATATATTGGGCTTTTTAATCATAGATTATATAAATCTACTATTTATATTTTTTTAGCTTTAAGCAAATTCAAATTCAAATTCAAATTCAAATTCAAATTCAAATTCAAATTCAAATTCAAATTCAAATTCAAATTCAAATTCAAATTCAAATTCAAATTCAAATTCAAATTCAAATTCAAATTCAAATAATTTTATTCAAAATGAGAATACATGATTCATTTTTTGAACGTCAAAAACACTACCACCGGTTCGCTAAAGTTAATGCCTCAGACCTGAGAAGAACCGGCGCAAGAAACTCAGCGGGACTTTTCTTTTTTTTTTTTTTAAGTAGTCAATATTTTTACATTAATTCATTTTGATAATGACACATTTGAAACAGACTGGAGCGAGCATCTCATTCCCAAGGTGTGTTGTCATTTAAAAAATCATTAATCAGGTAATAACCTTTAACACACAAACGTCTTTTCACAATTCTTTTAAATTGTGATATAGAGCATTGTTGGACGTTTTCTGGGATCCTATTGTAAAAGAGTACACACTGCCCCATGAAAGAATTGCGGACTCGTTGCAATCTAGTTATAGGCGCTGTAAGTTTAAGCCTATTTCTAGTATACATATTATGTGAATCACCGATTTTCTCAAAATCATTAATAATCTTTTTGACGTACATCACATTTACAAAGATATATTGAGATACAACAGTCAATATATTTATTTCTTTAAATTTTTGCCTTAAAGAATCTTTAGGTCCTAGATTATAGATTGCACGAATAGCTCGCTTCTGCAAAACAAAAATTGATTTAATACCGGCTGCATTACCCCACAGTATGATGCCGTAAGACATAATACTATGAAAGTAGCTAAAGTAAACGAGGCGAGCCGTTTCTACGTCAGTTAAGGATCTAATTTTCTTAACTGCAAAAACTGCTGAGCTAAGTCTATTCGCCAATCCCTCAATATGAGCTCCCCACTGTAATTTGGAGTCAATGGTGATACCGAGAAAAATCGTAGAATCAACAGGATCAACGGCTTCACCATTTAAGAGTACATTGGTTTTCACAATTTTCGTGCAGGGCGTTCTAAAAATAACACATTTAGTTTTCTTACTGTTCAATAGTAAATTATTAGCACTAAACCAGTGTACTACTTTCGAGAGGGCATTGTTTACATCGTCAAATACATTTTGTTGTCTTTTCATCTTAAAAATTAATGAAGTATCATCCGCAAACAATACTATCTCGTGGCTCCTTTCAACTAAATATGGTAAATCATTTATATATATATTAAAAACAGGAAAGGACCAAGAATAGACCCCTGTGGGACTCCCATACTGATTAATGACCCAGGGGATCTCTTGCCATTAACATCAACCCTCTGAAATCTGTTAGACAAATAAGACTTCAGAAGATCGAGAGCACGTCCTCTTATGCCGTAATGATGTAGCTTCATGACCAATGTAGAGTGCTGAACGCAATCAAAGGCCTTGGACAGGTCACAGAACATACCAAGAGCATCCTGCGACCCTTCCTAGGCCTCATAGATACTCTTTAGTAGAGCTATTCCAGCGTCTGCAGTAGAGCGACCCTTAGTAAAACCATACTGTTTATCGTGCAAAAGATTATATACACGAAAATGCTCTGACATTTGATTTAAAATGATTTTTTCAAAAATTTTACTAAATGAGGGTAGCACAGCAACCGGACGAAAGTTGTTGGGATTGTCTGTACTACCTGATTTAAAAATGGGTATGACTTTACTATATTTCATTAGGTCAGGAAACACACCATACTCTATACATTTATTAAATATAGTCGCGAGTTGGGGAGCAATACCGTCTATTATGTAATTAATTAGTTTAACAGAAATGCCCCATAAATCTACTGTTTTTTTTATATCAAGGGACTTAAAGGCCTTAACAATTTCTTTTGAATTTACTATTTTAAATTTAAAATTTACATTGCATTCCTCTATGTTCCCCCTAAGCAATGATTCGGCGACGGTTGTGGAAGATATAAGAGCCTCGGTTGTAGAGACTGGAATATCAGCAAAAAACTTCTCAAAAGTACAAGCAACTTCTTGTTCTGAGGTGGTATAACCATTATCAATTTTCAATTTAAATTTATCTTTGCGGTTCTTAGTCTTTCCAGTCTCACAATTTATTATGTTCCATGTCATCTTAACTTTATCCACAGAATTTTTAATTTTATTTTTTATGTGTATACATTTTGCCATGAAACATACTTTTCTAAATATTTTAGAGTAGGTCCTAACATAGTCATTAAATGATTTACTATGGTTATATGTTTTTTCACCATAAAGTTCATATAACCTTCGCCTACTCTTATGTATTCCCACAGTCGCCCAGTCATTAAATGACAAGAAACCCCCAGAGTTAATAGTTTTAGAAGTAAATATAGCTTTGAATTCATTATTTATAAGATTGAAAAAATTCCCAAATGACAAGTTGGGTTCACTATTAATATTTTTTAAGTATTTAATTTGTGCTATAATATTACTTCTAAATTTTTGTACTCGACCAGTTGTCATCGGTATACACACAATTTTTTGATTTTTATTAATTTTACTTTTATTAAAATAAAAAGAAGCCAACTGTCCGCAATGATCTGAACTTAACATATTAATTATAGATTTATCTCTGGGTACAGCGTTTGAAAAAATATTATCAATACATGTAGCTGTACTACAAGTAATTCGTGTTGGTTCCAGAAATAAATTATCTAGGTTATAGGACTTTAACAACGATCTGAATCTAATACAAGTGGTGGAATTGTCAAGCAAATTAATATTAAAGTCACCACATATAACTAAATTCTTCTTAGATCCAGATAGTTTTACAAGTACTTGTTCCAAAACAGTTTCAAAGTGCTCATATAACCCAGTGGGAGGTCTGTACACACTTACAATAATGAGATGCTCAAGCTCGACACAGGCCATTTCAATAGTTTGCTCAACAGAGAGGCTCACAATATCCTTACATTCTTTAAATTTATATGCTTTTTCTAAAATAATTAAGGAGCCACCTCGAATAGCTTTTTCTCTGTTGAACATACTAACTACTTGGTGATTTTTAAAGCTGAAGATAGCCTCACTTTTTCGAAGCCAATGCTCTGTAATACAAAGTATATGGATATTATTACTATTTAGAAATAATTCAATTTCCAAATCTTTACTAAGCATACCTTGTATGTTTTGATGCACCAAGTTAGTAGTGTCACTATCATTATAAATTGGTTTACTTTTAAGTACATTATTTTCTTCACATTTATTATAGAATGAATTACTGCCAGAGATGGCCTCTTTTGTCTTACTATTTAATTTAAATGAATTGGAACAGATTCCAAACAATTAGGCAATTTATTCTGTTCAATAGGAACAGTCGTACTTATAGCCATAGTACTGGCTAAGTTAATATGTATATAATATGATAGCATACTTGCTATCTGTCTTTTGTAAAAGTAAGATAGGTGCAGCCTATCACATGTCAGGTAATTACTATTGATATTGATTACATTATTAATGTCAATTAATTTTAATTTATCCTTATTACTATTCAATGTCAAATAATTGCTATTAGTTAATATGTGCAACATATTATTTAAATTAAATCTAATTTCATTTTCCTGTGGCAACTTCTTTATATAAGGAAATGTAAACATTATAATTTTTCTAACATTTAAGCTTAATAGTTTTGTATGATATTCATGCAACAATTTCCTATTTACATTTCCCCTTCCCCCAATCAAGACTATCAAAATGGTGTTAGGACAATGAGTATTACTTAGAATATTACTCATTATTTGTGAGCAGGTGGCACCTGGTGTACAATAATTTAATACTGAGTGTCCTTTACATAGTTTATTTAGAATCACACCCATACTTTTCCCTAAACTGTCACTATATATTTTTATATTTATTTTATTTGAACAAAGTATGGGCCGTGTTTCATTATCCTTTCTAAAGTTGTTCTGAGCTCCATTAGCCTGAGACTGAAAAGGCATTTCTGAGGTCTGCCCTGGATGACTCGGTGTGAGCGCTTGACACTTACATGCATAATTTTTAAGTGACTCAAAACGCTCAGAATTATGATTACATAGCTTAATGAGCTCATCCATAGCAGATATGTGCTCTGTTATTTCACTTTGTGCACATTGATATTTCTCAGAAATAGTTTTTAATTTAGAATGTAATGATGAGATCTCAAGCTGCAAGGAACTCACCTCAGCTTCATAAGACAACTTAACATTTTCCATCATTTTGGAGTACTCTGTTAAGTCACCTTGTAAGGATTTTTTTTCAAAAATCAATTTGGTGTAATTTTTACATTTATTTTTAGTTTTTAATAATCGCTGTGTTTTCCTGATATATTTATTTATTTTAATATATTTCTTTAATTTATTTTTACTAAGAAGAACCGGTTTGGAAGTCCCTGTATCATCACCAGTCAAGTCTATTGTTGAAATGTCATTTTTAAAGGTAATGGCAGGGGAGACCAGAGATGGTGCATTCCAAACCAGCTCCTCATATAGATTATGGGTCTGTGAGGCCTTTTGTTTTAAATTACTATCTTCTAAACTTATTATATATTGCTTGGCCTCATGCAGCTGTAATTTCAATTCATTGTTAAGCTTTAGTGTTTCCTCATACTCTAATCTGCACTGATCAAACCCATTAACTATCTTCTGCAGATTATCATTCTTTTCTACTAATTCCAAATGGTTTTGATGGAGTTTTGATAACTCCTTTTTGAGATTATTATTTTGGTTAATAATCTGCAGAAATTCTTGCTCATTGTCATCCCTTTCTCTCAATAGCTCTTCACATTGCTTTCTAGATGACTTCAGTTCAAGGAGCGTCAGCTGGAGCTTATCTTCCGCCTGACGTGCCTTGGTACTGCGAGTCATCATTTTTAAAGAATATAAAAGTATATAATGTAAGTAATAATTAAAACTACGCTTGTGCAATATGAAGTTGTCTGATTTTTATTTAATAATTGTAATTATATAATATTATTAGAGAACAAAGGGACTGCAATAAGTACAAGTCATATAAATTTAAAATTTTGTTCGTTACCTGCGCAATGACAGCTGACGAACAAACACAGCTAAAACACTTGAAAGTTTTACACTTTTATGTACTGAATATTATATAAACAGCACTAATGTTTGTTACACAGAAACTTTTTCACCAATTACACCAAATTTTACAATATAAAATAGTAAAATTTTTATATTTTATAAGGGAGAAGTATTAAAGACGTCTATCTGCCTCACTTTATACCTTTTGGCCGGAAAAGACAAAACACCCAACCCTGTATACATCTTTCACCTCGTCCACTATCATCAACCTCTTCCTACATGCTCGGCTTATCCTGATATATTTTTAGTGACCCTCCTATAATATTTTTTACTGTAGTTTTAAATTCCATATTATCATTTTTGCTTCATATATTATCTTCTATAACATTCTATAAAACTAATTATCATTCCCAATATTTATATATAATATATCACTCTTATATATTAACGTAAACGTTAAGCTATCGTTAATATTTTGCCAAATAAGAATATAATGTAATATGAATGAATTATTTATAGCAGAATATTAAATTGAAAATTATTTCAGAATACGTTATGATGTTAGCACGTAAGTAGATTTAATTTCCTCCGGAGGGCGTGACACATTCACATACAAAGTTAGAATTTGTTCAATGTAAATATATTTATACTAGCTTAATCTGATTGGTTTTCATGACTTTTTTTGTATTTAAGGTTATATTAATACATATGCAAGACATTTTTTTTATATTTACACGATTATTTTAAAGAAGGATAGTCGTTGCGCCGAGGCGCGTCTATCTGTAAACTCAATGGTTTGTGGGTTTGATTCCCAATTGGGGAAAATGGATAGTTATATTTCCATTTTCTTTGCGCTGGCATCTAAACATGCACAGTGTTTCACAAATTAACAATGTCTTGAACGAAGGTGAAAATCAGGGAACAGAGTGTCTTAACACTAGGTTCCCACACTTATTGCAGTTCTTTCCGTCTACCCTGCTATGTACAAATTTAATTTTGTATTTAAAAACTAAAGTCTCTGTTTAACGCCGATTATTGAACTCATGAGGGAAAATTGTTTCATGAGCAACATACTGATAATTTAAATTATATATAGTTATAGTATGTATTCATTTATTTTATTCTAAAAATTCAGCGTAGTGTAAACGCGACGGCTGTTGTTTGGAACTGACCAAGGAGAACGATATTTTTCTTACCTTCCCTCTGGTAATAAGACAAAGCACGGCGTTGAGTGACACTCCTAAAATAGTAATGTCTTAAAATTAGACAGAAAGTCGGGACAGAGCACTTGACACCAGGTTTTATTTGCGTGCTCTGGTATTTTAGATGAATAGCCAATATAAAGTATTTCTTTTTTTCAAATTCCACGCTAATTTCCGAAAATCAACAAATGAAAGTCAAATCTACTTTTTCATATAAGTGGTCCACTAAGCAACGATAAAACTATCTCGCCGTATTGGAACTAGGGAATACTTAATGATACATAAACAGTATCAAAATAAACAGACGCTATCGAGTGATGAAACCAAATAAAGCTCGATCTCTAATCAGGTCATGGAACACCAACATTTTGGTAGAAAATCCAGCTATACGTGCATCGATCTCATTATCAACCTCACGCTGAATCCCGCATGTAGTAGAGTTGCCTGAGGGAACCTAGTGTTAAGACATTCCATTTCCCGCTTTCCTCTTATTCTCCATTGCATGTGGTTATTTTGCCTTGTTATCAGAGTAATGAAAATAAAAATAATTAATAGGCGTAACTTAACGTTTAAACGTTTAAACATTTAATAAGTGAACCCAACATTGACTAGAAAAACAAGGTCAATTTATATTTTATTGAGATATTTATCATAACCATTGACAAATATCTTCAGGTCTCTTAGTGTGGAGTCCAAAGATAATCAAAAATTTTAAAATTGCTAACCATAATTCACCTCAACCAATGGAAAACATTGTAATACTTTAAGTTAAGTTTAATTGTGTCATATGTTTTAATCTATTATTTAAGCATTGTTTAATCTATTATTTAAGCATTGTTATTGTTATTGTCAATTACATACTTAAAGTCAAATTATTTTGACAGAAAAATTGTAAAAAAGCTATCAATTCTAAATTCAATTATTGAAAGAAAAGTTATATTATTATCATTAATGTAAAATTAAAATTATACTAAAAAATACACAGATATTATGAGTTTCCTTAAAAGCGTTGACACTGAAAAGTAATTAAACTGGAATGCCTTAAAGTATAATGGTATAAACACGTACGTGTTACATGCATTTTCATGAATTCAATCTTCTTAGAGTTGACGAGTATGTTCGTGAAAACTTTTGTTGGATTTAATTAGAAAAGTGGGGCGTGGTTACTTAGTTTACTTATTAATGTATATTCTGTCGTTATATGTCTTCATAGATATATTTATATCACTTATATGAAGTTTATCTTGTGTGTTAATCTACACTAAGCATACTAAATGTAGGGAACCTTACATTAAATCCTACATCTTGAATTAAATTATATATTATATAATAATTATAATAAACAAACATACATACATATTAATATATAAATATATATATACGATCGCACGTATCCATACATACATCACACAGCCATATTCGGCGCATATATACATATATATATATACATATATATATATATATATATATATATATATATATATATATATATATATATATATATATATATATATATATATATATATATATATATATATATATATATATATATATATATATATATATATATATATATATATATATATATATATATATATATATATATATATATATATATATATATATATATAAATATATATATAGACCGGACCGGACCGAGGACCATCGTGGCGCAGAGGCGTAAGCGTCTGCCTGTAAACGCGACGGTTACTGGGTTCGATCCCCAGTCGGAGAAGAGTGGATTTTTCTATTTCCATTTTCTTCGCTCTGGCAAACTAGGCAAAGCGCGGCGTTGAGTTCCGCCACTCGACACGCAATGCCTCAAAAACGGCGGAAAGTGGGGACGGAGAAAGCAGGGGCTAAGCAACGGAGTGTCTTAACACTAGGTTCCCATGGTCCCTGCAGTTCCCTCTGCCTACCCTGCCTTGTGCGGGATAATGCGTGAAGCTAAAAAAAAATATATATATATATATATATATATATATATATATATATATATATATATATATATATATATATATATATATATATATATATATATATATATATATATATATATATATATATATATATATATATATATATATATATATATATATATATATATATATATATATATATATATATATATATATATATATATATATATATATATATATATATATATGTGTGATGTATGTATGGATACGTGCGATCGTATATATATATTTATATATTAATATGTATGTATGTTTGTTTATTATAATTATTATATAATATATAATTTAATTCAAGATGTAGGATTTAATGTAAGGTTCCCTACATTTAGTATGCTTAGTGTAGATATATATATATATATATATATATATATATATATATATATATATATATATATATATATATATATATATATATATATATATATATATATATATATATATATATATATATATATATATATATATATATATATATATATATATATATATATATATATATATATATATATATATATATATATATATATATATATATATATATATATATATATATATATATTTCTATGTGTCAATATATGAATTTAGCAACAAGATATCTAGGGTAGACAACAAGATATCAAGATAGATAGAGTTTGTTTATTCTTAATAAATTAATTTCAAGATTTATGTATGTGCGTTTATATGTTTGCGTCTTTTTTAGGAACAGTTACCGTATTAATTATAAGATCCTAAAAAGAAACATCCTCACATTTGCTGTTCTGCTACCCCACTCTCTAAAATTATAAATTTCAACATTTTCACATATACATATATCTGATGTTAAAAAAGTTCCTAAAACGTAGAGGTAACAAAAAAACACGTATATCAATATGTAAATATCTCATTTTTTACGAAACCCTCTTTCAAGAGGATCGCGGGTGTATTAATGGATATACGGCATTGGCATTTAAATAGGGTATGTATTTATTGCTACGATTTTGGGTCAAAATACTTATTTATATATTTGTTATTCTAATCCACATATACTTTGGGTAGTATCAAATCATGGTACAGATGTATGTAATATCTTCACTCAATAGCGCGTATATAGCGAGAAGACGGAGAAAATTTAGTGTTAAGGCACTACTTTCCCCACTTTCCAAGTGTGTGTTGATCGGCGGAACTCAACGCTGCGTTTTTTCTTATTAGCAGAGCGAGAAAACGAAATAATCAATACCTCCCAAATATCAAATACAAAAAATATGACAAGGTAAAAGCTATGATTATTTAAAAAAAATAATTATAATAATAACTCAATTGACAGTAATTGTAGAAAAGTATACACCAAGATGTAAGTAACTTGGTTCGAGATTTTTCTTAATTACTAATGGAATAATAATCTCCATGTATATGTTGTTATATATATTTTAGCTACAATAACATAAACTTATAAATGACGTTCACATTAATAATAATATAGTTATTTTTGGTTTCTTTTCAATAGATTATTGTTATTTATAAAATAAAGATGTAGTATATAACGGCAAAGTAATTACTTTTTGTAACTGTATACCGAATATAGAAATATAAATAAAAATTATATATTAAAATAGATAGCTTATTATTATCGCAACCATTATATATATTTATTTCCTTGTATTAAAAATAAAGCAAAATGATAAAAATCATTATAGTTTTGTGCTTTTGATTCTATAAATTTCATCACAAGTGCTAAGGCCTCTCACACCAATGAGAAGTAGTATATATATACAATAATGACTTCTAGCATCGTTTGCCTAATATAGCGCTTTATGAGGTCGTAAATGCTCACAAAATATATGTAGGCTTCATTTAGGGTTATTATGTCACTTGAACCGGGAAGACGTTGTTTTTAATATCAGTGCCTCATTTTCCACGGTCGTAGCTTCTTTGTTAAATAGTTAAAATTAATTAGTATAAAACTTAGCGGCGTTGAGTTCCGCCACTCAACACGCAATGCCTCGATAAAGGTGGAAAGCGGGGACCGGAGAAAATAAGTACTATATGCAACATATGCAACGGAGTGTTTTAATACTAGGCTCATATGTTTTCTGCAGTTCTCCCTGCCTACCCTGCAATATGCAGGAAAGCGTGAAACCAGAAGATAAGTTGAGAATCCTTGGTACATAAAAAAATATGAAACGTAAATGTTGATATGTGATATTAATGTAAGTAGCACATTTTTATTATAATAATAAAAAAAACAAAATCGAGAATTAATTATATGCCAGAACATTGATTAATTCGGTAATGTACAAAAAAGCATTTGGCATTTGAGATTATCATTTATTTTGAAATTGATTAATTCATATGATACTATGATTGCGTAAGAATTTTGACACTTACTTAAAGAAAATATTTAAAACTTGAGTGCAGCGGGATTCGAACCTGCACCTCTTGGAAGCCGTCCAAACGTTCTGACGACAAAGTCATACGTACTTCATCAGGCTGCGTTAAAAGTCTTATATGTTTTATACAACTTATTGCGTTATTAGCATTCCTATAAGGAAAAAACTGCGAGAGAGAATGTAAATTGTTTTTGTTGTCTTTGAGTATTTTTTCTACCCTTAGTGTGGATTAACACTTTATAAAATCATTTAAATAATTATGACAAAGTATAAATAATATCTATATCGTTAAATTAATCTGAAGCTTAATTGAACTTTTTACAAAATCAAATGACTTAACAAAACACTAATAGTCCCAGAAAAGAAATATAAGGGATACGTAATTTAGATGTTTACAAATATACATATATTATATTAATCTTTTGTAGGAAAAACATTTAGTTTTTCCAACCCCTAATTTTTTAATTATATCGTTCAGCTAATTTTGTTTAAAACTACAAAGCTTGTCTTCTGCCTTCTTAAATTTAAGATTTTTACTTATTTAATAGCTAAATTGAATGGAATATTTCTCATATTCTCTTTCTTTTCCTGTCATTAGAATCGAACCCACGACGTCTAGCTTACAGGCCACATATTGCCACAGCTCTACCACTCTTCACCCCTATTATTACTTAATATTTGAACAAATTCGAAAATCCAGAACATTACTGTTAAGTCGACTGTGAACTTTATATCCGTAAATAAGATAAGTGCTATTAAAAAGCCTATCTTATTTTCCATGCCACCGGTTTTATGATACTGCCTAAGGCGTATTTACTACCGATACTGAGTAAATTACACCATAATGGACGTAGAAGCATAATTTTCTTATTAAATTCTACTCATTTACGTTATATTACAAATTAAATGAACTAAAGGAACAATGTGTGAATTGTTATGATTATTTTCTCAAGATGCTTGTAATGTTGATATTTTTTTTTAACATACTTAAGTAATTACTATGTGCATTGAATAGTTTAGTATAGGTACAGTAAGTTAGGTTAACTTACCCAAGTTTGGTATAGATATTTGAAATAAATTATTTTCAATTTATGTCCTCTATTACATAGAAATAATTTTCGAGTGTGGCGTAGAATTTTAGCACTCAATACGAAATAACTTGCAAGTCTTCGAAAAAGTTGAGAACAGAGAGTTCTTAGACCGCTGTGTAAGCAATGAACAGTGTAATATCGAAATATGTATAAATATATCGAAAACAACTTAAACATATATATAATCAACTTGTTATTACGTTCAGTAAATTAACAAGAGCTTAAACTCGAAGCGAATATTACATCATATTAATTAATACGTAGTTAGAATTCCTAATTATAACTTCTAGATGCAACATTGCACAATGGACTATTTGTAGACATTCGTTTCTGTCTAATTCCATGATATAGTATATACATATATATTAATTGTTTTTGTTCTTATTTATATTTCGCTATTTTCTGCAATATAAACCTAGTGTGAGAAACCTAGAACCTAGTGCTTAAACAGTTTGTTCCCCTATTCATGCATTTTGAGATATTGCGTCTTAAAACGTGTGCCAGAGTGAGCTTTATCTTGTTATTAGAGAAAATGAAATAGAATACTTAAAAAAAACAAACAAGTGGTCAGAGCGCTTGCACGGTTTGTAAAAGGCGCGCAAATCCAGCTACGTTAAAAATTTTTATATGATTTTATTAAGTATTATTTCTAAGTTATATGTAAATTAACATTTTAAAAATAATAAAAATAATTTATTATTCTCAATTCTCATATACAGCCAGAAGCGACGTTACAAAACTCGTAGGAAAGTTCAAAAATATTGTAATAACAGTTAGTAATAAACTATTTTTGCCAACACAATATAAAAGGCATAAGTCATTAATAAAGTATTATAAAAACTTATATAATAAAAAATAATAGAACAAAACTTTATACAACATTCCCCGAAGTTAAAATTGATGTTTTATAACATCTCACGTAAGAATAATGAATATTGATTAGTAGTATCACTGAATCGATGAGAACGTGACATGAATGACGATGACGTTTATGAAATCGTGCATATGTGCTATAATGTACGTATGAACTACACTATACGGGCGTTTTTAGTTTCATTACTTTTTTCAATTGGGATATTTCTAGATAGATTTTTCTATGTCCATTTTCTTCGCTCTGGCAACTAGGCAAAGCGCGGCGTTTAGTTCCGCCACTCAACACGCAATGCCTCAAATTTTCCGCCTTTTACAAGGTATTGCATATTGAATGGTAGAACTCAACGCCACACATTGCCACAAGGCAAAGCGTGACGTTGAGTTGGGTTGAGTTCAGATGATGTGGCAACTAAGACATATCGAAGAATTGGAAACTCACAAACCGTCGCGTGTGCATGTGCGTGTGTGTGTGACGCTACGCCTCTTTCCCACGACGGTCCTCTGACTTTGTCAATATTTTAACAAAACAAAACTATGTAAGTCCAATAATTAAGACAATAATGAGAAACATTTTAATTGGTGAGGACTTAAGAATAAATATTATTTAATTAACTTTTCAAAAGTCCTAACATCAAACATCTTAAAATATAATTCGATGTAAACAAAAGTTTTTAAGCCTCTAAAGCTTTTTAAATTGTAACAGATGGACAAAATTTTCTGGAGATTAATTAGCATTATACTGACGACAAGTCTAATTAGAGAATATTGACGTTTCTGATGGGCTATGTTTAGAATTCTTTGATATAGCTGGATTTGTATGAATTTGTCATTTTTTTATAAAACTTTGTAATAAAGTGAAGAACAGAAGTCATTTTTAACAAATTAAAAAAGGCATCCTCGTGCAATATCAAGTGCAATGAAGCTTCTAAGTGTAAAGGAAATGATATTATTTCGACCAATATATTTTAATTATTTTAGATTTACCCGTTTTAGTAAGTTCACTATATTACTCTACTTAACGCTTTACCATTAGATGCCATCAATAATTAAAACAATCAACTACTAACCCAGGTGCAAACTTCCAACAAATTCGCACAAGTTAATAAACTTAATTTATTTATAACAATTAACAATGAGGACCATCGTGGCGCAGAGGCGTAGCGTTTACCTGTAAACACGACGGTTTCAGGGTTCGATTCCCCCTCAGGGAAGGTGGAATTTTCTATTTCCATTTTCTTGGCTCTGGAAACTAGGCAAAAGTGCGGCGTTAAGTTTATTCACTCAATGCCTCGAAAAAGGTGGAAAGCAGGGACTAAGCAACGGAGTGTCTTAACACTAGGTTCCTAGTTCCCTCTGCCATGTGCGAGATAAAGCGTGAAAACTTATTTATGACAATTGATTAATATGTACGTATCGTTGCAGAATTTTCCACCATTAGCATTAGCTATATTTGGAGACATTGAGATCACTCAATGAGTGCTTAATTTATAATTAGATCCTGACTAATGATTAATTGAAAATTGTTAATTACGCCAGTTAGCGCCAGTTTTTTTTAGGTCTGGTCCTTCACATAATCTTAGTTTGAAAAAAAATATTTGGACATTGACATAAAAATAAATATATTTAGCTCTTTACAGTAAGTAGGCGTAGTCTCATAGACGTAGAAATAAAATACATCTAATTTAAATAAAAGTAAATAAAATCAACGCCTATTCAAAAATACGTAAAAACAATATTGTCAGATTTTGTCAATTAACAGTAAAAGATTTTTTTTTAGCTTCAAGCTTTATCCCATAGAGTAGACAGAAGGAATCGTAGTTCCCTGCTTTCCGCCGTTTTCGATCCATTGTGTTTTGAGTGGCGGAACTCAACGCCGCGCTTTGCTTAGTGGTCAGAGCGAAGAAAATGGCGATGGAGAATTTGTCTTCTCCGAGTCGAAATCGAATCCAAAAATCGCTACGCCTCTGCGTCACGACGATCCTAGCCGTTATGAAAGCAAATATTTTTATTAAGCTTTAAATTTGCTAAGCTTAGTTTAAGCTTAGCAAATTTCAATAAATTTAAATTTATATATAAGCTTATACGTACTCGTATGACACACACAATTATACTGCTTTATCAGCTTTTGCATCATCCTAAAGCGTCACCGGTTGACCAACGCCCGTCAGTATCGCTTCTCCGCACCTTAACCGATGATCGTCTGTTTTTCTTACGTACCGCTGGTCTGCAACTTTCGGAATTAAGGAAAAAGGTAAAACAGATTACTCTGGACATGGCCTTCAAGTTTGGCATAGTTCCTTGCATAAAGTTCCAACTTAAAGGCTTCTCGACAATTTATGTATATGGGTTGCCAGTTTTGGACACAAAGTGTATTAAAAAATACAATGACAACCAAAATCTGTGCCACATTAATAGTACATTATTGATAAATTTAATAAGTTTCAATACAACTAACATACAATAGCTATTTAAACGTGAATCTTTAAAAATACTTTTGTAACATAATGTACTTTTGATTAACTAACAAAACATAACAATTAAACTAATTACACAATAAAATATTTTTTGTGTTTCTTTTTAGTCTAAATAATATTACAATATTTATTAAACAGCAGAAAAAAATACAGTTTACAGAGATGCAATAATAACGGTAAATTATATAATTTACCGTTATTAATATTAATTATATTATTAATTATAAATATTCATGTAATTTGAGGTATATAGTGATATATTTGATTAATTTAGCACTAGTTTTCTTAATAATATGAGAGATAATGAGTGGAAAAATCTAACGAAATCTTATTACGGCAAGACATTATTACTTAAGTCCATTTCTACTTCCAGCTGCCACAGAACAGGGGTATAGAACAAATATGAATTTTTTTTTAAAAAGACAATTTTAAAAGGAACACGAAATATTACGCATTCAAGAAAGGGATTATATGACATTAATTAGTTCAAAATATCCACATATATAAGAAAAATCCTTTATTACAACCTTTCATTTGAATACAACCCTATATTTTACTCAGAGTCTATTGTTTACGTGGGTTTTAATTAAGACTGTGATGGGTCGTGCCTCGGTCTTTGCGAATTGAAATAAAAAAAAAAAAAACAACTATTTTTCAGCAAACTCATTGTCTTTAGCGTGTACCGAGTGCATGAGAATTCTTTTAGTTTATCAGAATGTTTAGGATCTGCTGAGTTCAACAAATGTGAATACTTTTATCAATGTCTTGTAAATTTTGTTTTTAAAAAAGTTTGTAAATAATATTTGACATTTAGTATACGGCGTATAAAAAGGGCTAAAACTACCAAAAATTTAATCCTAAAAGCTTTTACAGTATTTAAGTAACGTAAAGCCAGATTTTTTGAATACTAACGAAGCTTGCAAAAACACTGGCAAAATAAAAAAAATCCCATTCTTAACTTAGCATTAGGTGCTACAGTGAGTGTGTTGTATGTGTTGATTAGTGGAGCCTTATATTGGATTTAGTCTTGAGCGTAAGATGGAATGAAAACAAATTAAATAAATTATCATTTATCCGAAGGAGTTAGAACTTACAAACATCACACAAATCTTACATTCAGATTTCAGACCGACTTACGAAATAAATTCGACTAATAATTACAGCCTTTAGCCTATAGTCTACAACCTATAGCCTAAAATCTCTTTAAATGGACCACCAGGACTCGGTAGTTTCCGAGAATAACAAGTAATCTCTTGAAATTTAACAGAACCTGTAGTGTTTGTGGAAGTAATAATAAAAATCTACTATCCACTGTACATTGTATTGTAGCACTGAGTGTAATCAACATCACATTAAAAGTACCACAATAATAACACAAAACAGTTATAATGTCAAGCACAAACATATAATATAAAATAGAACACAATAATACATTTAAAATAAAATAATAGCTAAAACATAATGAATGCATCGAACGACAAGCATTGACTGCTTCTATATAATTTTGTAACTTACCTGGAGGGTAGATGAAAACGCGACAGCTTCATTTCGCCTTTCTTATAATATATACAATGTTGTTTATGTCATCATAATATTATGTATATGTAATTTTGATACATTTTAATTATTTATTATTATAATATAATATATTAATTCAAAATATTTTTTTGTAGGTAATTGAACCCAATACCATCGTTTAGTCAGCTAACGTCTCCCGTAACCATTTATTATTGAGAATCATTTTTGAAGAGCTCGTAAGTTTTTCAGGAAACTCATTATATATATTTGTTGTTGCCATCAATATTCAAAGGATTGTTAAATTACTTAGATTTGCCCAGCTGGACTGTAGTTTTAATATACTGTACATGTTTCTTTGTAAAAATAGCATAGTATCTGTAAAACGATTTATAGCACACAATGTACCTGTGCTATAAAACGCAAAATTTAAGTTTTTCTATTCCATATAGGAATTTTGTGATTCATTCTTACGTTATACATGAAATTCACGTGCCGATTTTCAGTTTTTGAAAATAGAAATTTGGTTAGATAGCAGAATGAGCTTGGACAGTGGAGGTGAGTGCTAATGCAATTTAAAGAGGCTTCTTTAAACTTGCACTACCTACGCAAGTTCCAAGCGCTGCACAGAGCTCCTCTATATACAATGCTATGGCCTTCTTTTAGGGTGACTCTTCAGCAGTACCTATAGTTAACATATATTTGGATGTAGGTATCAATAGTAAAAAAATATGAAAAGGTTTAGAGAGATATATACATAAATATACGTAAAACATAAATCTCGCTAACAATGAAACGTGCAAGTCATTTGAAAATTCAAACTGGATAGGAAATGCGACAAGAAGATAAGGCTGACGTTGACTCGAATTTAACGAACGCAACTTCACGAATATAAACTTATGTGCTTATTCAGATAGCGCTTAAAACGTGTAGACATGACATGCATTATAAAGTTTTATTTCATATTAAATATAAAATTGTGATATGTTGAAGCCCTCGTGGTGTAGTTATTAATTTTTGATTAAAGTTTGAAGTGATATGTGTATATGAATATGTGTATGTACAATACATTTAAACTATGTTAAGATTGAACTAGTTTTCTCATCCACCACCACCACCACAGATTGAGTGTAAGAGATCTCTTGGAGAGTTAAGTTTACCATTGTAAACTTTTTATCTTTTTGTTGTCATATGTCACTTAAATTTTTTTAGTGCAATAAAGAATATTAGCAAAACACAGTAATATTTTGAATACAAATGGAAGACGGAGGACACAGTTTTGAAGCTTAGTTTTTAGCCTACTTTCTTCGTTGAAAGTTCGTTCGTTCGTTCTTTATCTTTTCTTCTTTACTTTTTCCTTCTCTTCTCTTTATACCAATTTTTTCTCTTTATTTGATGCCCAGTTATTGAGGATATCAATATGCTATTGAATATATGGACAAGGTCGAGCAGTACTTGGGCACCGAAGGTCCTTTTAAGCTTTATGATTGTGATTGAGGAGATAGTACAAATTATATATGACATCCGTGACATTGATATTGAAGTATGGATCTCTTAATTATAATTAGACTAAGTTACCTCAGACAATTAAAAGGATTCAAATTAAGACACAATTGTAAGTTACTTTAATTAAGAAGCAACATATAAAAGCTGTATAAATTATAAAGAAAAATTTAGTTGAGCTTTGCATGTTTTTTATTCAAATAAATACCTTACTAAATCTGTGAATAAGATCTAAAATAGCTATTAGCCTCTGTAATAGTAGAGCTTCTGTCGCTGTAATGCATGCTCAATTGATCTGGACAAATTACAGGATAAATTAAGTTCCTCCATTCAGTACAAACCGTATCTAAATGAATGGAAAATTGAAAATGTATCGAGCTTATCACAATAGCGGATTCCCTTTGGCTGTAGTAAATATAGATTTATAGCAAAGTAATAATAATAATATTTACTAAAATATTTCATATAAAATACTAAATCTATTTGTATATGTCATTAACATAATAATATTTATGTGAGGACCGTCGTGGCGCAGAGGCGCAACATTCTGGGTTCGATCTCCGGTCGAGGAAGATGGATTTTTTTATTTCCGTTTCCCTCGCTCTGGCAAACTAGGCAAAACGTGGCGATGAGTTCCGCCACTCAACACGCAATGCCTCGAAAAAGACATAAAGCGGGGACGGAGAAAGCAGGGACTAAGCAACGGTGTGTAAGTCTTAACACTAGGTTCCCACGGTCCATGCACTTCCCTCTGCATACACTGCTATGTGCGGGATAAAGCGTGAAGCTAAAAAAAATATTTATGTATGTATTTATATTTTTATAGCTTCACGTTCTGGCAGAGGGAGAGGGAGCTACTACTAGTAGTACCGTAGGACTTAGTATAATCTAAAAAATTAAAATCGGGAATAGGGATTTTCCCTTAAAGAGAAAAATTACCATTGTCAACTAAATTTACGACTGCTTTTATACTTAAATATTGAGCGCAACAAAGAGTGCTTATTAATAAATAAGAAGCAATATCAACGCAACATATCTTAAAGTACATATACTTGTATAAGACAAATCAAAACGTGGAGTTCCACTACACAACGTTCACTGTTTCGAAATAAGACGAAAAGTCTTAATTCTAAGTTTTGTATCTTGCCTGCTTTATGACAAACATTTAGAACTGGAAAATTCAAGATTTTATTGTACAGATCATTTATTTATTACTGTAACTGGGTAAGAAAGAGCTATTTTAAATGCTTTGGTCTGATCAAAAAAGTAGCGTTCAGTTCCGCAATTCAGTACTCATTGTTTCGAACATTGGACGAGAAATTTAAAAAAAAATACCATAATTTAAAATAAAATCGAAAAAAACGACGTTATCATACATTACATCATTAGAATTCTTTAGGTTTTTTTTTTTTTTTTTTTTTTTATTTTTTTTTAGCTTCACGCTTTTATCCCGCACATGGCAGGGTAGGCAGAGGGAACTGCAGGCACCATAGGAACCTAGTGTTAAGACACTCCGTTGCTTAGTCCCTGCTTACTTCGTCCCCGCTTTCCGCCGTTTTCGAGGCATTGCGTGTTGAGTGGCGGAACTCAACGCCGCGCTTTGCCTTAGTTGCCAGAGCGAAGAAAATGGAAATAGAAAAATCCATCTTCCCCGACTGGGGATCGAACCCAGAAACCGTAGTGCTAGTCACGTTACAGGCAGACGTTGCGCCTCTGCGCCACGATGGTCCTCAATTCTCTAGATTTCCTGTAGAAATAGTTATTACATAATATTATATCGCTATAATTCGTTTTAAAGACCGCCTTGGCCTTATATAACTTTGAATTACGATAGTACAAAGATTTCTGTTACAGAGAAACTAGAAACAATAAATAAACAAAATAAATACAAGAACTTATAAAATGTCTCATAAATTAAACAAGCGTCGAGGATTGCATTACGTTGTCGTTATAATTGAAACGCTTTTTATAAAAGAAAATATTTTTAGCTAGTTCCTATTTCATTGCAAATGCAAAATGGAAATTTAATTTAATTTAATCTAATTTAATTATTAGAAACCAAAGGTTGTCACTTTTTTCTACAAAATAACTTCAAAACACACATAGGCCACATGTTTACAGCGAATTCGCACAGAGGTTTTACATAATTGTAGTATCTGTTGTATGAAATAAATAAATAAGTTTGTAAAGCTTTTGTTTCGTGATGTACTTGCTCGAAAGTTTTCCGATGCTTGAAATATTTTGAAATATTTCCTTTATTTATTCCATAAGTTTGACTTATTACCAACATTTTTAGGATGAAGTCAACGAAAAGTGCCATATTTATAGGTATCGCCTAATTACAGGCCAATTTTATAGAAATACAGCAAAAACGAAGCGTAAACGCTTTTGAATAAGTCAACTCAATATAAACGAGGACCGTCGTTGCGTAGAGGCGTAACGTCTGCCTGTAACGCGACGGTTTCTGGGTTCGATTCCGAGTCGGGGAAGATGGATTTTTCTATTTCCATTTTCTTCGCTCTGGCACCTAGGCAAAGCGCGGCGTTGAGTTCCGCCACTCACCACGCAATGCCTCGAAAAAGGCAGAAAGCGGGGACGGAGAAAGCAGGGACTAAGCAACGGAGTGTCTTAACACTAGGTTTCAATAGTTCCTGCACTTCCCTCTGCCTACCCTGCCATGTGCGGGATAAAGCATGAAGCTAAAAAAAAATATCTTAATATGAATTATAGACAATGTTCTATAGCAATGTTCTAAATTAGATATTAAAAAAAAGAAATACCAAAACTGGATCAAACTAGGAACAATAGTAATTTTCGTTACACTTTAAAAAGCCACTTACACTTCACAAAGGAAATGAAACAAAATATTATGCATTATTTTCATAAAAATCTTATGGAATTACTAAATATAACATTTTCCGCAGTGCAGTGTTTAACCTGCCTTCAACCACACTTTTGATTTATATTTGAGTCGCGTCTGCTTAAATTACAGTACGTCCTTTTTAGCTATAAATTTTATTTTTCAAACATTAATTCTGTACGATTTTAATGATTGTGCATTTGTATTGCGCTGACCGCTTCGTAATTTTGTTATTCTACTGTTTTTGTATAGCATTTGAAATGGAAATTTCTTTTGTTCCGTAATATATGCATTGGAAAGTTAAAATTTTTTAGTTATTCGTCATTCGTAGAGAATTATTTTGAATAGCTTGACGCGAGTTTCCCGGATATAACAGGTTAGGTAGCGGAAATTTAGCACAGTTTTAGAAACTCTGCGCGATTAATGGTGGAGCTTAACGCCGCGCTTTGTCCCGTTACTAAAGCTAAGAATCGTAGCGAAAGTAACAAAAATTCGCATTTACAGTCAGACAATATGCTACTTCTACAGGAATATTATCACAACGTAGTGCAAGTATATCACTTAGTCTCCTCTCTATTCTCTTTTTACATAATTAAGACGTTAACGAAATTATATAATAAATAACTACGCCTAAAAATATTTTAAAAAATTGTTTCTTTTCTTCATGTAATTTTTATTTCTGTATAGTTGAAATTCTACGAAAAGCGCGTATACCTCCATCTTAAAGGCCGACAACGCTCTTGTAACACCTCTGCTGTTACACAGGGCCGTGGGCGTCGGTGATCACTTACCATCAGGTGACCCAACCACTCGTTTGCCTTGTCCTTCCCATAAAAAAAATCTGAAATAACTATGCGGGTTTTCCTAATGCATATTAATATAGCTTATTACTTAAATAGCTTACAACACTAAAACATGAACAAATATCCTATCGTTTTTCTTTTCAAGCTAATTTTTGGAATGGAAAGGTTATAAAGCAACTTGTAGGCTTTATATGTGCTTTTTAATTTAGAATTACAACGGAAATGTAATTCACGTGGAAATAACTGCATTTATCACACATAACCTTTCTATATTTATAAAATATTGCATATAGAATTAAAATTATAATTTTCATTTATATATTAAGTTGTTCTCTACTTTTCTTTGAAAAACTGATTTGAAAGAATAAAAAAACACTTATAACTTTAAATAAAATTAAATAAACCTATATTGACAGTTGCAATAATCAATATCACTGTATTATTAAAACTAAATTATAAATTGAACAACCATCTAATTTATAAAACGCTCCAACTTAAAAACACACAGAATTAGAACTTTTAAAAATTTTCAATGACATAGTTTTCCCCTTTTATACCGTCCGACTATAAAGCTGAGAACGCTAATTACTTTCTGTGAAGTAAATTTATGTGGTGCATAATAACGCATTTAAGAAGACAAATAAAAATAACATAAGCTAGAAGAATATAAAGTAAATTGAGAAATAAATGCTAATGTATAAAAAAGACTTGTATTTAAGTTCTTTGATTTTCGCTATTTTTATATATTTTAAATAAAACAATAAATTCGTTTAAATTGTTTTATTTAAATTTGTATTTTTTTGTATTTTTCAGACTAACAAATTAATGACAAGGAATACAATCTCCGATTCTTTTATGAATTCCAATTAATATGTTAAGTTTGGTATATTAAATTCTAAAAGAACTAAGCACGGCGTTGATATATGCCACTCAACACACAATATCTCTAAAATAATTGGAAATGGAGTGTCTTGACACCAGGTTACCTCTGTACATTTTAAAAAAATAATTTATAATTAAATATATAATTTTTTCTCATAATTGCTTTTCTGTGTCACAATGTATAATTTATTGTTTAATAAAATTGTATATATATATATATATATATATATATATATATATATATATATATATATATATATATATATATATATATATATATATATATATATATATATATATATATATATATATATATATATATATATATATATATATATATATATATATATATATATATATATATATATATATATATATATATATATATATATATATATATATATATATATATATATATATATATATATATATATATATATATATATATATATATATATATATATATATATATATATATATATATATATATATATATATATATATATATATATATATATATATATATATATATATATATATATATATATATATATATATATATACATTTAAACTTAGCACGTTTCCTCTAAATGCACACAACTATGGTAAATTAGCATTAATTAACTTAATATAGCTAACTGAGCTGAGCATCGCGAAACGAAATAGACTTCTAGCAACCAAAATTGCAGAAATTACGAAAACCGTTAGTGAGTTGCCTAATGTCAGTACAAGTTAGATAAAACGGGCGTTTAGTTGTGGGTGGTTTTTGTGTACCTATACCTATATAGTTTATTCGATATTTGTTAATTTTGTATTTAAAATTTATTTATTTTTATTTATGTTTTAAATTTCATTGAAGTTTAAATTTCAAATGAATTTTATTGTTATTTCATATGGCAACGGTCAGTCACAGAATGAACGGTGCCATAAGAAATAAAGATTCTGGTGGTTCCCTCTGCCTACCCTAGTAAAGCGTGAAATTAATAAATACAATAATAAAATTAAAAAAAAAACCAAATTAGACTGGGTCCAATAACGCATAATTTATGACGAGGCGAATAGGGATCTCTTGACATGGATTACAACCAACTAGCATTGTCTTTCAGTAAGTAGTTTCATAAAGGACATTAGAAAAAAGGAAATATTTTTTTTAGTTAAAAATATAGTTCGATAAATATGTTTTTTTTTAAATAATACATTTATTTTCCAGTAATTTGCAAATCGATTATAATAATTATTTTTTTTTAAGAGTATTCTTCACTTGTGGTTGCATAGTCAGGATTTGGTGACAGAATCCTATAAAAATCTAGGGAGACTCTTAAATTTGTAGGCAGGTACTTTTGTTTGTCACAAAATTTCTTATAAAACTTAATGCTATTAAAGCAAGGACGAAGAAAGCAGGAAGCGACGGAGTGTCTTAAAACTAAATTCGTGCAATTCCCTCTGGCTACCCTGCCATGTGAGAGATAAAGCGTGAAGACATAAAATTTTGCATCTACAAAAAGCGTCCATTATCGTATAAAATTTATTCTGACGTTGGTAGAACAAACAAAAATTCAATAATGAAGTGAATACGTACGACGTACAGTAGTCGAGTAGTTTATGTTAAAAATTACAAACTTGCACATACATATATAATTGGAATACGATCTCGACATAATAAAACAATATTTTTATTACATCACTCATAAACGTAATTTCACTTACAAAAGTATTAAGTAACTGTAGCTCAATATCAATAATATTATAACTTCGATCGATATATATTTGTAAAGTTATTTTTAAAACCTACTAACTTGTCACTTGTACCGTCGTTAACAAAACCTCTAGGGGAGCAGTTACCAGCCTTTAGAACGCCAACTCGGTGCTAGTTTTCAAAACTTAAATTGCTAAGATACTTTGTAAAGGAACTATTTTTAGTCTGATACCTGCCAGTTCATTGATGGTATACTTGCTGATACGTGTCTGCCTTTTGAAATGATTTGAAAGTTAGAAATTAACAATTTTATGTACAATTATATACATATATGTATATACGTATGTACGTAATATATATAGGAAGAGAGGTAGAGATTATCTAGTGTTTAGATAGTCTATTCTTTTCTTACTGCCCAAGTTTAGACTTTATGTGTTGAACCTCCTACTGAGGATCGCACCTGCTTTCGTCGTACTCATAGTCTCCATACTCAACACAATTTTAATTGTTAAGTGAACAATTTAAGAATGTTACTAAAGATTTCCAGGATGTTTGATTTATACTTAAGGAAACTGAATCTAAAATAAAGAAACTGGCATATATTATCTCTGTAATCGATGTAATAGTGTATAATAAGGAACGAAATTTTGAAACTTTTTGTCTTTAAACTTTGATAAAGTTAATTAATGTTTGGTAATATAAAAAAGCTACATATTAATAGCTTTCGATAAATTTAACTTTAGTATTTCACATTTAAAATTATGACGATTCACGGTCACATAATGAATGAAGTAGCTGAGGTGGCTTTTGTCAATCAAGTGATTTAATTATTTTATAAAAACTATTGTCATCGATTTCAATGTTGCCTCGTACACTGTTCTGGAAGCTTGCCAAATGTGATTGATGAGTTGATTTTATTTGAGTGACTCTACAATTTTTTTGTGAACTTGCCTTCTTACAATGTCCACATAAAATCCTATAAGTTTCAATTCTATTTTTTTGAATTCGTGAATTATTGTGGGAAACATTATATATTAAATTATGCATCATCTGTAATTCATCATTTATCATCCGTCACTCGTCGTTCATTCATCAACCGTCATCCGTCATCCGTCAACATATGTGCTTCATTTAAATATTTACTAATAAAATTATAATAATCACTCTATACTCGTAAGAATAAATCATTTAATATAATAAAAATATAGTTGTTATATACATACATTATTTTGAGCAACGCACAAATATATGTGAGGCAATTTCGCGTAGAGGATATTAAACAAAAACAAAATGCTCCTATAAACTGAACTTTTTCTCGCAAGCAATGAAACTCAACAATGGATACAGCAATAAGGAATTATGATCCTATTTTCTCTACATGCGCCATTCTAATCCCGCTTTTGTTTTCAAAATATTAAAATTATATAAAAAGTAAGCGTGAATTATATTAAAAATAAGTTTCTGTGCGAGAAAGACTAAGCAACGGAGTGTCTTAACACTAGGTTCGTTACATGTTTACTATATATATAAAACAATTTCAAGGTAATAAAATAACGAACAAGTGAATTTGAATGAATGCTATAGCTGTAGCAGCTTATCTTTCAGCTTATCGTTCGCAAATTATTTTAGTCCAATTTCTTAGAATTAAAGGCGTTTGGTCTAACCTCTTACGTGCTTTGTATCAAAACCTACTAATTTTCTATTATTTTTCAATAGATGACCCATCATATATTGAATAATTGCAAATACTTAACTAGTATAACGATAAACATAATAGAATGTGTTTTTATTTAGAAAATATAGCTAAAAATTATATGCCAAGTGGCAGAATCATAATCAGCCTTAACAAGCGCTTAAATCGTACAAAGTTTTATTGTTAGATCAGTCAATTGATTCAAAAGTACTTGACTGTATAGTACTTGCAAAATCGAAAAAAGTATTATTGTTTTATCGAATAAAGTCATTTCTAATAGTATTATATCGTTTTGAATGAAGGATTATGGTCAGATAGGGCTATATTATTGTCTACACTAACAGAAAAATATTTTAAGGAAATATATCAAAATATCAAACAAACCATCGTGGCGCAGAGACGCATCGTCTGCCTGTAACGCGATGGTTTCTGGGTTCAATTTCCAGTCGGAGAAGATGAATTTTTCTATTTCCATTTTCTTCGCTCTGGCAACTAAGGCAAAGCGCGGCGTTGAGTTCCGCCATTCAACACGCAATGCCTCGAAAACGGCGGAAAGCGGGGACGGAGTAAGCAGGGACTAAGCAACGGAGTGTCTTAACACTAGGTGCGTTTGGTTCCTGCAGTTCCTCCTGTCTACCCTGCCATGTGCAGGATAAAGCGTGAAGCTAAAAAAAATCAAACAAGAGATCCTAATTAGAGATAATTTGTTTATTAGCCTATGAGAATTTCGAGATAGCTTATTCAGAACGGATAGTTTAGTACTCAAAATCCTTGCACAATTTCCAAAAGTCACGGGTTTGAATCCAAATTAGGAATTAATTAAAATTTACAATAAAATTATATAAATCATAAATTAACGTTACTATATTTTATAATTTAACACAGAATTTTTTTACAATATACGAAGGAGGACTATCATGACGCAGACGCACAGCGTTCATCCATAAAAGCGATGATATATGGACTCGATACTCACTTCGGAAGAGGAATTGTATTAATTTCTTCACTATAGAAGTAAGACAAAAACACAGCGTTGAGTTCCGCCATTTAACACGCATTGCTTCACATGGCAACAAAGGGGGACAAGTGTTTTATTACTAGATTCTTTCTACCTACAGTCCCCTTGCATAAACTGCTACGTGCGGGATAAAACGTTAAAAAATAACATATATATTATAAAATATATATAACTGGTACAATAATCCATTGAATATCAAATAGTTTCAGCTTAACTGACACTAGTAAAAAGGCATTTATAAAACAGAATGGTGGTTGAGATTGTCCCGTGTAATGTACCAGAAAATAGAATTTTCTTCATGTGCTCACGATAATATTGAGTATTACCTAAATTGCGCCGTGGGATTCAATAACGCGTGTATTTAGCGGTTACCCTTACACTGCCAGAGGGTCTGTATATAAACCCCTATACGATATGTAATTTATTTTTGATAAACTGTTTTCAGAGTTCTTCGGATACGATCATTATTTTGGGTAATTTTATTAAGGTTAACACTGTTTCCAGCACAGCCGAGAAGGCTTAGCATTTTGATAATGTTTCATCATAAAAAAATATTTTCTCAAATGGAAATCGAATGCACAACCCTTGCTTTTGTGATAATACTTGAAAGAAGGAATCTATTTGTTAGGTGACATCCACATGTATGAAAGACGTCATATATTTATTAAAAAATATTTATTATATTAAGAGACATTCTAATCTGATTAGCACTATCAATCATATATTTGAAGAAGCCGCTAAAGTGTTGATGACACTCGGTTCTACACTTTTGTATGTCATTTTATGTGGTGGAGTTTAACACCGCATTTCATTTGACTAGGATGAGGAATAAAACACTGCAAGTGTTTCATTGTTGTTCCATTAAATCACAAAAAAATTTACAATTCTCCACATTCACACACTCTATTCTGAATATAAAGCCGCCTTGTCATCTTACTAAGAAATCAAATAATTCTTTCACCTTGTAAAAAATCTTGGAAAATCTACCTACTTGTTCTGCTGTGCCTCTATACTACGACGTGACGATCCACAAAGTATTTATTATAACAAATATGAACTATATATTTACTACCAAAGCACTTAATATAACAAAGACCTAATTTTAGGTTTATAACATTTCTAGACCAATATAGAATTACAAAATCAAATGTAGCGAAAACACAGTCATAAATTAAGATTAAATTTGGGGGCGAACCCGATCTCTAGACACAGAGTTATCTATAACGAGGTTTATACCTTCGGGACTTGGTATACCCTGAAAATATTGGTATGCAATCTATATCACAGTGTATTGAAAGTGGCATGTGATAGATGTACATGTTTTACGATTGGCAATATGGCAACTTGGTAATATATATTTTGTATCACACATATAGTGTCTTATATTTATAAGAATTATTTAAATGTAAAATTTGTTATAGCAAGATGAGATAAGAATCTAGTCAAATTTCTCGCCATTTTACGCTTATTGACAATATAAAAACGTTTCCATAAGTGGTGCTTAAAATAATATTTTATTTGGAAAAATTAATAAAACAAGTAAAGAAAAAAGATGGTGATGGAAATACAATTTGTTAGAACTGAAACAATAGCCACAATTTCTTTAATGTAACTTTAATATGCTCTAATTTTTAATTTTACAATATCTATATCTTTGTAAATTTTACTTTTTAGGAAATCTCGTTATAAATGACGGCAATCGGCAAATGACTGAAGTTTGGAAAGTTGGTACAGAATTATTTCAAAACTTGGTAGTAGGGTGATGGAGTTCGACCGCTTTTTGCTTTGAATTATATAATATATATGTTTCCTTATCTATTATACTTCAGATAAACATAAAATGTAAGCAATTAAAGACTTTTATAATAGATGAAATTTATTAAAATGTGGTTAATATGAGTCAAGAATTGTTACATTCTTGCCAGCCTTATATGTATTACAACATTTCGCCACCCACGAGCACTTTACGTACCTTAAATAGAAAACCAGATTATGAAAAGCTTTATTAAAAATGAAATAACTTATCAGAAAAATCGATGATTTTAGCCACGTGGCTAAAATTCTTTAAGAAATCCAACAGCAGGGGGCTCCACGTTTGACTAAAGATCACTCGCTACTTTACTATATCCAAAAAAGCATATTAATTTCTTCGTCTCATTTCAACCACATGCTAATAATGAAATAAAATTCTTCATGCAAAAATTCAGTGGTATAGTTTTAAATTGAAAACGAAATTCAATATGTTTAAAATAAACCGAACCACAATAATAAAATATTCTTCTACCAATGTACTATACAAATAAAATGTACAATGCAATACGCTCTTGATGTATGCCATTTGCATTGCACCGCTGTTCTGAGAACGATATCCTGAAATAAGGTATTCAAATTCAATGGATGGCTATAAAAGTAGTTGAATGGGTAATATATATTCAAGTGATGTTTAAAGACATGCGGTTCTTGAAATTCCTTGATGAGCATACAATTTGGTTTTATACGTTTATAACAATATTTTTTCATCATTTTGCATTAAGAGTGTACCAGTAAAAAATCTGTTTCTCTTTCGTGCTAGTTAAATTATTAGACTTGGTCTACACTTAAGTTATTTGTATATTTGAGAAGTAGATTACTTTTCTACCAGCCTGACTTAAAGATTTTCTTCAGTTATATGTTACATCCTTGGTAGCTACCTAACTAAGGGTCTATGGTATGTATATTAAAACTAGCTACTTCCGCTACTTTATTTATAAGAGTTAAAAAAGTTATTTTGCAGTATTTTTATCGTAAAAAATATTTGAGTTTGATATAACAAACCCATACAAAAAATCTATGGTGAAGCGTATTATAATATAATAAACTATATTGGAATTGATTTAGACGTTCCTGAGATACACAAAGGCACATACAAACAAAAAAAAAATAAAAAAATATGTTTTGCGCTCTATCACATTTGTCCAATAATAATTTCTTCAGATATTTTTCCTATGAACAGACAGCGACTAGTATACATTTTATAAGAAAGGAATTTAATAATATCACAGACAGTGCTATGTAATATTATATTGAAGAAATAGAACCTGTCACTACCAACGTACACGCTAAGGTGAAATGTCATTGGTAAGAATGATAAGGGCACTAGCACGATATTTTCTCTTTTGTATTACTTGCTTATACTTGAAAAACTTAACAGACTTCAGTATCTCGAGGAAAGTTTTAAATAAGTAATAATTTTAATATATTTTACTTAATTAAAATGTTATAAGATATACAACAAAGATGTCATAGTATCGAGACGTATAAATGTTCATCAGAGCAAAATATTTTAACATTCTCTCTCTTCTAAAACACGTAATCTTTTGGACTTATACCTACTGTCTGTTATTCGAAATCATCCATCTATATTTTCATTTACTTTTATTATATTGGTAGCTTCAAAAATGAAAATAAGTAGGATTTGTTGTAATAAAAAATATCGGTTAATTGTCAGTAGTACTCCCGCTCCGAGTCCTGCTGAACGAAAAGTTACATGCGACTTATACAGATTGACCAAACCACATATATATAAATTTGTAATTTGTGAAATATACTTATAAATTGAGATTTTTTTGGATTATACTATATTAAAAAGTGTCCAGAAATTACTTCGTTGGATTTGATTACGTTTCAAATTCTTCTAAATATGTGGCAAAACAACGTCTTTACATTTAATTGCTTTGACTCAGTAGTTTGTTTTTTTTGGGCTCCAATGGACAATTACAGGTCTTGGTGTTATAGATTGATTTCAGGTTTAAATCCACGTTATGTTTAGAAAAATTATTTTTACAAATGCACGTATAGGCAGAAAGACGCATAACAAAATGATGCTATAATTTTTTAAATTTTTTCTCTTAATATGGACAAACAATACTTTCAAATTAATAAGTATTAGTTTCACATTTTTCATGCAGTTACCTAACAGTTAGTAGTTTATAAAATAAAATTAATTATGTTTAAACATATTTTTTAAAAATGTTAAAGACTCAGTCTTTTTACGTAGTAATGACTCAAGCACTTAGTTTAAAGACATTGATTACCTTCAAGTTGGAATCGATTCAACAGTCGTTGCATTTACACTCAGATATTTTCACCACAGCATCTTATCATTATTAATAACTTTCTTTAAAAAAAAGGTTTTAATAGTCATATGTCCAAAGAATAACTAATATAAAGACATTATGATTACCAGGCTTTCAGTGGCACTTGAACCCACTACTATCGGATTATGCCTCAATATCCTCATCATGTCGTATGTAAATGTAAGTTTATAAATTTAATTAAGTCCATACAATATAACTGACTTAGAAATATTTTCTCTGCTACTGAAGTTGAATAGAAAAGTTTGAAAAACCTAATAAATATTCAGACGGCACGTAACTATAAGTAATGAGAGGGCTGAGATGTTACAGTAAAAGTTTTCTACAAGATCTAGTACAATGTAATATTTTATCTAGATATATTTGTATCTATTGGTACAAGTTCGATTTCCACTCTAAATATGTATTTACTTTAATGTAAAATTATGAAACAGGTTATGCTACTCAACATGTGTCATTTATTCATGAATTACTTATACATATATATGTATATGTCCTTCTGTATAAAAATAAGTATTTTAAATATACAACTACTACTTAACTTAAATACAACATTATATAATGTATACAGAATAACTGTCTCACATTTGCAAAGAAACTATGAAAAATAGCAAGAAATGTCGAAATATTACGTCATTCAAATAATGAAGTGATTGAACACTTGGATCTCTCTGTTTTTTTCTAGATTATGAATTAAATGAAAGTGATAGAGTAGTAATGTTACAGGCCATTGTAGCACAAGAACAACTTATATAGTAAAAGCATCGATAATTTGATCTCAAATTGGAGCAGAAAGCGGAGACCAGAATAATTTAACACTAAATTGTCTATGCATTATCTGGAATAACAATTGTTTAAAATAAAAAATAAACCTAGATAATCTATATATAGAAATAAAACTTTTTTAAGTAAAAATTTAAAGTGTAGAAGTAAGTCATTCAATAAAAAAAATCAAAACAGAAACGAAATATAAAGGAAAAATAATAAAAGAAATCTAAACCACCTTGAAAAAGATTATTGTCTTTTTGTTTTCTAATTATAATATCTTTTGTTATTCTGACCTTTGAATTCCGCAACCTCTGCCTTTGTTTCTTGAATATTTCTTATCAATATAGTTTTTATCTTCTTTAAACATTATTTTAAGACAGTTGTGATATGAAAAATTATAAATAATAGGTAAATTAAAATGACTACTACTTGTAACGCGACAGCTTGTGGGTTCGATTCCCACTCGGGGAAGATGAATTTTTCTATTGGCAACTAGGCAGAGCGCGGCGTTGAGTTCTGCCACTCAACACGCAATTCCTCGAAAAAGGACAACGAAGTGTCTTAACACTAGGTTCCCTATGGTTCCTGCAGTTTCCCCTGTCTAGGGTAGGCATGTGGGGCATCTATGAACTGATAGAAATGAACGCTTCGTTCTGTCTTACAAGAGACAAATATATATATATATATATATATATATATATATATATATATATATATATATATATATATATATATATATATATATATATATATATATATATATATATATATATATATATATATATATATATATATATATATATATATATATATATATATATATATATATATATATATATATATATATATATATATATATATATATATATATATATATATATATATATATATATATATATATATATATATATATATATATATATATATATATATATATATATATGTATATATATATATATGTATATATATATATATATATATATATATATATATATATATATATATATATATATATATATATATATATATATATATATATATATATATATATATATATATATATATATATATATATATATATATATATATATATATATATATATATGTAATTTCTGCTCGTTGGTTGTTAGTGTTGCTTATTGGTTGAATAATGGAGAACAGAGTGTTTCAACACTAAGTTCCTATCGAACATTAGGTTCTAATCTACGTACATAATATACCAATGTGGATTTACAACAACTTTATTTCAGTTATAAACTAAGTTAGCTATCATTGGAATTCAGCAATGCTTTTTGCCTTGTTACTAGAGGGAAGAAATTTACTGCCCCGAGTGGAAATCGAACCCACAAACCACCCCTTTGCACCACGACGGTCGTCTGGTATATACATACATAGTAT
Organism: Dione vanillae; assembly: GCA_037178615.1. NCBI lineage: Eukaryota > Metazoa > Arthropoda > Insecta > Lepidoptera > Nymphalidae > Dione > Dione vanillae. The sequence goes on along the minus strand of JAZFAU010000044.1, from coordinate 797,340 downwards.
ATTAATAAGCTTAAATAATAAAACTATTTTTAAATTCCACCGTTGTATAGAAATATAATAACGTTACTTGACACACCGATAATTATATTCTACTTCACATTTATTATCATCTAGAAGTTTAAGGAAGATTATTTAAGTCATTTTGCATTCAGTCGCCTATCAATCTTTTGCGGTGATATTTTATAAAGAGGGAGCTTCAATGATAAATAACCACCGCGCTATTTACTGACTGAACTATTAGGTCTTCAGACGTTGATAAATTTTATATTATTTTTTATGAGGTATTATTGCTATGTAGGCTATACGTGTTTGGCGTAAGGAGAAAGTTGTTTGTATATAGTTTTGTTACGTATATCTCTAGAACTTTGTACAGAAACATATTGAAGCTATGAATTTTCATAATATTTATTATTTATCTTATAAATTTTTTTTTTTTAGCTTCACGCTTTATCCCGCATATGGCAGGGTAGGCAGAGGGAACTGCAGGAACTATATAAGAACCTAGTGTTAAGACACTCCGTTACTTAGTCCCTGCTTACTCCGTCCCCACTTTCCGCCGTTTTCGAGGTGTTGCGTGTTGAGTGGCGGAACTCAACGCCGCGCTTTGCCTTAGATGCCAGAGCGAAGAAAATGGAAATAGAAAAATCCATCTTTTCCGACTGGGGATCGAACCCAGTAACCGTCGCGTTACAGGCAGACGTTGCGCCTCTGCGCCACGACGGTCCTCTTATAAATATATAAATAAATATAAATATATATAAATATTAAGGATTATTATGGTACAGCAGCATAGCTGTAAAACGCGACGGTGTGTGGGTTCGATTCCCACTCGAGAAATATTTAAATTTATAAATATTTATATATTTTTTAAGTAACAAAAAACATGCATATAGTAACAACGTGCGTAAATATCCATTATTAAAAAAAATATAACAAAAAACTCCTTAAGTGTTCTTTTAGCTGATAAGAGCTCTAAGTACCCTATTGTATATATTTCACAATACCCTTAAATTTCTAATCCAGTACATTTGATTGTCCTAGAAATAGGTCACCTATCTACGTCCTTAGAAATGTACGAGCGTTGAAATACCAATAATAGTAAGGCCATATATTGTGGCAATAATGGTTTTGTGTTTTTAGAGCTTCTTTACGCTTAAATGTAGCTTCAATATACTTTATTCTATCGCTTCTTACGTACATATGTGTGTTTAACAAAATATATTTATAATGTATTTGAGGAGCGTCGTGGCGTAGAGGCGTAACGTCTGCCTGTAACGCGACGGTTTCTGGGTTCGATTCCCAGTCGGGGAAGATGGATTTTTTTTTTTTTTTTTTTTATTTTTTTTTTTTTATTTTTTTTTTTTTTTTAGCTTCACGCTTTATCCCGCACATGGCAGGGTAGACAGAGGGAACTGCAGGAACCATAAGAACCTAGTGTTAAGACACTCCGTTACTTAGTCCCTGCTTACTCCGTCCCCACTTTCCGCCGTTTTCGAGGCATTGCGTGTTGAGTGGCGGAACTCAACGCCGCGCTTTGCCTTAGAGGCCAGAGCGAAGAAAATGGAAATAGAAAAAATGGATGGATTTTTCTATTTCCATTTTCTTCGCTCTGGCAACTACGCAAAGCGTGGCGTTGAGTTACGTCACTCAACACGCAATGCCTCGAAAAGGGCGGAAAGCGGGGTCGGAAAAAACAGGGACAAAGCAACGGAGTTAACTTAACACTAGGTTCACATGGTTACTGCAGTTTCCTCTGCTTCCCCTGCAATATGCGGGATAAAGCGTGAAGCTAAAAAAATGTATTTGAGTTCTTATGAATTTTCTTCGTTTTTATATTTCTAATGTTTTGTTTTTCTTAAATGTATTGTAAGGACTTATTTCTTACCAATTTCATGATTTCATAAATTATTGATAGCAATTCAATTTTTTTCTATAATTATGATTTTAACTTGATACACGAGATTTGGTCCATAGGAATTCGGGAAAGTTAGTATTAATAAGCTTGCATACTGACCGACAGACAGACAGACAACAAAATGATCCTGTAAGGGATCCTATAGAGGTTAATTTTTTATACTAAGTAACGTTACTATCCAAATTAGTAAAAAAGTATTTTTTTAATAGATTCGTTGGTAGGTATAAGACTTTTAGTCTTTACTAATTATATTTTTATAACATTAATTAAAAATAACTTAGAGGACCCTCGTGGCGCAGAGATATAGCGTCAGCTTGTAGACGCGACAGCTTGTGGGTTCGATGACAGTTTGTGGGTTCGATTCCCACTCGACGGAAGAAGAAGTTTTTCATTTCCATTTTTTCCTTACTGACAACTTGGCAAAGCGCGGCGTTGAGTTTCGTCACCCACCATGTAATGCCTCGAAACGGTGGAAAGCAGGAAACGTAGTGTGGGTTACCAGGTCCCTGCGATTCCCTCTGCCTACTATAAATATATATAAATATACAAAATCAGCTAAACTATGCTCTATAATCTTAAATAATGTTTAAACTAGGATCACCTTAACTTGGTAATTTCAAGCTTAATTATTGATACTTTATACATGAGAAATAAAATCCATCTGAATAAATTCACGAGCACTCCATAGAATTTGTATATATCTTAAATATTCAGTAACAATAGAAAATTACTTAAAGAAAACATTAAAATTTGAACGCAACGGGATTTGAACCAGAGTCTCTTTCAAATCGTGCAAGCGCTCTCACCACTGAGCCGTTCTTCTTCACGCTCACGTATGTTTAAGTATTTTCCTCAGTCTGGATTAACACTTTAAAAATCATAAAAATATACAGTAACACTTTTCATGACCATGGACTGTGGAAAGCGTTCGTTATTTTTTATTTACTAACAAAAATAATAGAGTCTAATAATATACTATAATTATAATGGGTTTTGTAATAAATGTAAGTGTTTCGTCAGGGCAATCTTAAAATTACATTGTAATGCAGCTTTTTTGTTCTTAGGTTCTCAACAAAAGTTTCCTATTCAGAGTATTTTTTTTTAACATTCAACGTTTGAATCTATCTGGAAATGCGATGGTTGTAGGTTCAATTCACACTTAGGAAAATTAATAATTGTTATGTCCCCTTTTGGCAAGACAAAGTGCGACGTTGATCTCCACCATTTAACACACAATATCGATTTTTATAGACGAAAAGTAGATTGACTAAATTCTAGATTTTTCTCTATCTACTTTGCTATATGCAAAATAAGACGTAAAGCTAAATAAAAAAAATTAAATTTAATTGAGGACAGTCGTGGCGCAGAGGCGTAAACTTCTGTTCGATTCCTACTTGGGGAGTATGGATTTTTCTATTCCCATTTTCTTCGCTCTGGAAACTAGGCAAAGCACGGCGTTGAGTTCCGCCACTCAACATGCAATGCCCCGAAAAAGGCGGAAAGCGGGGACGGAGAGAGCAGGGACTAAGCAACGGAGTGTTTTATTACTAGGTTCATATGACACCTGCAGTTCCCTCTGCCTACCCTGCAATATGTGGGATAATGCGTGAACTGTGTCATTTCAATTTCTATAGAGATTTAAAGTCTTAATGAACGCAAATATAATATCCGAATGGACGATTTAAAACAGATTAAAATGCACATATTTAAGTAACTGATAATTTAAATGATAGTCGATTTTAAAATTTCAAACTAATATTCAAAGTTAATTACGTGAAAGAATTTAATGAGCTCGTGTTGATGTTTGACTTTAAGGAAATTTACATTAATTAATTGTTTTTGTGATCAAAAAACACCCAAGTTTTCTTTTGTTTTTCGTTGCGAACTTTCGTTTTCTTATTTATGTATTTACTTGAAAATTTCCTTGGAAAATCTATGGCAACTAATGTGATTCTTGAAATCTGAATTAGTATAAACAACGTTATTTATTTATTTATTTATTGTTTAGCTTCATGCTTTATCCCGCACATGGCAGGGTAGGCAGAGGGAACTGCAGGAACTATTGAAACCTAGTGTTAAGACACTCCGTTGCTTAGTCCCTGCTTTCTCCGTCCCCGCTTTCCGCCTTTTTTCGAGGCATTGCGTGTTGAGTAGCGAACTTAACGCCGCGCTTTGCCTAGGTGCCAGAGCGAGAAAAAGGGAAATAGAAAAATCCATCTTCCCCGACTCGGAATCGAACCCAGAAACCGTCGCGTTACAGGCAGACGTTACGCCTCTGCGCCACGACGGTTACTTATAATATTTCTGATATTGTTTTATTTACTAACTTTATACGATAAACACAACATGTGCTGAAAATTTAAACAGGGAATGTTTTAAACATGCATTTTTCTACGGTAATACGTTATCTCCTTTTTACTATAACTACTGTTCTTTGTATGTTCTTATTTCGACATGACATTGGAGAAGTCAATTGTGATCGATTTGTGGACTATATACGATATAAATAACTATCAAACAATAGAGAATTAGTTGGTAATATATTATTAAAGAATAATATACTATTAAAGAAGTTATTTTTACTCAAGCGGGCTAATAAATGAACCCATTTGGTTTATACAGCTGGGCATGCTGAAAAATAGTGACATATCACTACTTTTCTCAAGTAGGGATCAAATTTACATTAAGCTTATATTGCTTATAAGCTTGTATAATATATACAAGTACATAATATCATCTGTATTATAAAATAAATAAGAATTTAAAAAGATATAAATTATATTTTTTGTTTATTCTTCATTTATTACAATAATCTTTAATATCTAATAATCTATTAAAAAATTGAATATTAAATAAACTAAAATAAAATTATGACTTTTCCAAAAAGCTAATTCACACTATTTATTCCAGGTGTAACAAGTCTTCGGGACGTCAAACTATTAGTCGAACCTACGACCGTCATCAAAGGAGGCACTGCCGCGCTCATCTGCTACCGGGATATGCAAGGCGCTCCTCTGTACTCTGTGAAATGGTATCGAGGGAACCACGAGTTCTTCAGATACACTCCCCTGGAAGTTCCTGACACTAGAGTGTTTGGTATACCAGGAATATATGTTGATGTAAGTATTAATATTTATTTCATAAAAAATACAAATAATGTCAGTCATTATTAAAGAAAACGAGACGTCTTATTTAAATATAGTGTGTGTGTGTGTGTGTGTGTGTGTGTGTGTGTCAGACCATATAACTGACACAAAAAGTACCTTCGGTGAAAATCGAACCCACTATACCACAATAGACTTTGGTCATACAAGGTAATAATGGCTTTATCATAAATATAAATATTTAAACTGGGAAATAAATAATGTTAACATTAAACTTAAATGTCGATTGCATCCTTTGCTCTTAGACAGCTCGTGACGAGGAATACATTAATATTGTTGATTCAAAAGAGCAGTATTGTTGAGTTGTTTGCTGGAATAAAAAATGTGTTTTTAAATGTACGCGCAGTTTGAGGGTTCGATAAATAAGTAGCTTCACGCTTTTTCCCGCATATAGCGGGCTAGATAGAGGGAACAAAGTGTTAAAACACTCCGTTCTCCATTTTCCGCCCAATCTTGAGATATTGCTGTTTCGAAGGCATGAAATAATTTTTGAAAATTAACAATTTTTTTACTAAGCGATTTTAGTTTGACACTTCTATAATGCATTGAATCTTAGGTAAGCAAATAGAACCTTATTTCATCTTTCACCTAAAAATAAGTAAAGTTCAATACACACGTATCTAACTAGGGTGGAAAAACTAAAATAATTCAATGTCCTAAATAGAGATCCAGTACAAGTCATGAGCATTGTATTTACAATTAAAGCCACACCGCCTTCATTTGCAACGATTTTTATTTGATAACGAAAGCTGTCCAATAACTGGACTATTTTTGCTTAGCCGGCATTTTATTATTTCTTTTTGTTTCGTTGGATTGTGTAAAATTTTTGGTCTAGGTTCATAATTTTTATATGTAATTTTTACTGCCTATAAAGCTGAATAACTTTTCTTAAGCTGACATTATATTTTGTCGTATAATAAGCCCGAAAAAACTACAGTATAACTAGACTATATTGTGGGTGTACATGAAATATACCAGTTTTTATAACTATTTACATCCCAAGCCCTTTACGAAATTTGATAAATAATTTTGTGTAAATCTGACTAGTAATTCGGAAACAGTGCGTGTATACAAAAATTAAAAATATATAGAACTATTGAATAATAACATAAAATGCGACAAAATCCATTATTAAAAATATTCAATCAAAACGAGAGCGAAACATTAATATTAATAATTAAATATCACCTCCTTTAATTTATTATCATCCCATACCCTTATAACATAATCAAAATATTTAGTCGTATCTCAAAGGAAAATCTTTCCACGTAACATTTTTTATCATGATAATGAAAAATTTCCATATGCTAATTTTTTGCGATATAAGAAGCTGGATTCCAATATCGTGTGAAGACGATCGACTTTCTTCGAACTCACCAACGAATTGTATTGAATGTAACTTTGTTTGAAATTCGTAGGAAAAGATAAAATTTGAATTTCATTTGAAATATAGATTTATTATATTATATTCGAAGCTATTGATGCAAATTGGGCTAGTGTTTGACTGGAACGGAAAATCTTGACACTCTAAATGTGGAATAAGGAATGGGGTCGAAAACAAATTCTTTATATTTATGATACTATAAATAGATTTATATTTCTGATAAAATACACAAATATAGTTTAAAATATAGGAAAAAAAAAACATAAACACATTTATTTTACATCGTTATTCGAAAATCAATAAGTAGTTCTCAGTAAGCGTAATGATAGTAACAATGGGAACCTAGTGTTAAAATATTCCATTCCTTGCTTTCTGCCTTTCGAAGCGTTGCTACTGCAGAAGAAATATATATATATATATATATATATATATATATATATATATATATATATATATATATATATATATATATATATATATATATATATATATATATATATATATATATATATATATATATATATATATATATATATATATATATAAATATATATATATATATATATATATATATATATATATATATATATATATATATATATATATATATATATATATATATATATATATATATATATATATATATATATATATATATATATATATATATATATATATATATACATATATAGTGTAGTATATAATAATATCCAATACACGAAATCATGGTGAAACTAAAACTTTATGTCAACAACAAACTTGGCGAAATTGTTAGGAATCACTAACAAAGTTGCACCCTTGGTAGTTGCTCTTTAACTTTCAGTCAACTGATAGCTTGTTTTATCAAATTGAACTTACGTTTAATGGATATACTTTCCTGTTTTTAAAATTTTCATTAATAATTAATTATAGTGTCTAATAAATTTGTATATTTTTGAGTAAATATGTATAGATAATATAGAATAAAAGACAAGCATTGAACATACATGAAGTTCAAATTAATGTAAAATATTTTAATTATTATCATATAAACAAATATGAAATGACACTTGCTACGAGAGTTTAAAATGTTTTTAATATTATACTCAACTTCTTACATAGGTAATTAATGTAAAAATATTCCATACATAACAAAACAAAGTAACGTAAAATGATTTTACACACCTTAAAGGATTCCATAACCCAATATACTGTGCATCAAAAGAACACTAAGGAGTTTCTCTTAAAATATAATCGGGTAAATCAGGAATAATAACTCTTTGTTATAATAATACTAGGCTTTAAGTAAGAAAAAATATTGTTTTTTCTATACAGCACAAATAACGTAAGAAATCAACAATTCATAGAAACTACATTATATAATAGACCCACATAAACTATGTACATACGAGTATATACATTTACTATGCCGGAAGCGGCATCAAATTGAGAGGATTGCGGTTTAGATTTGAAATTTCAAAGATTTTAATGTCTCTATATCACTCATATATGTACTCGAGAAATAATTAGAACCAAGCTTATTTGACTAATGTAAATATTAGTGTGTGATTTTGGTTAGAAAGCTCGTTTATGATTATAAGTTATTCTTGTTATTATTGAAACGTCTCAAAATTATGCTTTCTATATAAATGTTCAAAGTTATAGAGTATATAATACCCTTAACACGATGGCTTGTTTGTTCGATTCTCCCTCGGGTAGGATGGATTGTTTTATTTCCATTTTTTTCGTTAAAAAATTCGTTAAGCGCGGCGTTAAGCGCGGCGTTAAGTGCCGCAACGCGCAATGCCTCAAAAGAAGGCGAAAAGCGGGAAACGCAGTGTCTTAGCACTAGGTTTCCAATGTTCCTGCGATTCTCTGCTAGCCCTGCTATGAGCGGGATAAAGCGTGAAGCGAATAAAAATACACTAGCAGCCCGCCTCTACTTCTCACATGTGTTATGTTCATACTAGATTAACTTAAAAAATAAATACTTTCTTTTGACATTAATCTTTAAATAGCGACATGTCCGTATGAAAATTCGTCGTAATTTTTTAAAGGTCTAAGAATACATAGGGAGAGATAGCTGAAAGTAGCTTTATATTATATAGTGATTACAATTCTATTGATAATTTTAACTTAAATCGATATACAATGAATAAATAGTATAAACATAAAAAAACATAAAAAAATACAGAATGTTTAACAGGAAAATTTGAGTACGTGAATCTGAATACGCAAACACAATGTTTATTAAAATATTTGGTTAAAATAGCGATACTGTTATATATTTTGGTTTTGTATATTGACTTATCTTATAAATATGGTTGGTTACTTTTTTAGCTATAAAAATTGATTTTGTCTCTTTCACTTATGTCCTCCTAGTTTCTATTATGTGACCATCTTGCAGTGTTTTTGACATTATGTTTAAAAAATATACGGAACCTTCTACCTCATTTACTACTTGCTCTTGAATAATATGTTTTCTTTTTAAAAATTCTTCTTATCCTCTCAAAGTACTCAAACCACCCACAAAAGATACTTAATTCAATTTTTAAATGTACATAATTCCAAACTGGTAGTGCAGCTCTACAACAAGTTGCGGTGGTTGTGGATTCGTTTCACGTTGAGTTTCGCTACTCAAAATGCAATATCTCGAAAATTAAACAAAACTAAGTGTCTAAACACTAAGTTTTTTCTGCTTACACTGTTTATGCGGCATGAAGTGTGCAGCGATGAAATTGAATTGAATTGAATTGCATTAAATTGCATAACGCAGAATTTTCATATATTTTTAATAATTAGACTTTCACTAATTTTACGGGATAGAAATAATATTCATTTACGTAACAAAGAAAAGCAAATGCCATATAATTCGTTAACATGAAAAAAATTAACAAAAATCTTAAACATAATAATGAGGTTTTCACTAACTAAGCAAGTTTTGAGTAATGGCAATTACGAACATTGAAAATTAAAAAGTTTTCCAAACTATAATAAAGTTCTTACAAAAATTCTAAATATTTGCAAGCAAAATCAAATTTAGTTTCATACAACGTACAAGCTCGTTTGAAATGTAAAACATTTCAAAACTGTGAGAATATTCTTTATTAAATTGTGAGTGTGTGACATCGAGGCGTTATAGGGAAACGTTTGACTGTAAACGAGACGTGCATGTTACAGGGTTCCATCCCCAATCCCCAAAACAGGAAAATTGATAGGAAACTTGGAAAATAAGTGTAGGTATATATTACAATATACATACAGTGCGTAATCAAATATCGAAATATATTTGTTAATTTTCCTTACATTACAAATTACCTTACATTTTTAACTGCACGTCTAGGGAAGTAGATAAAGATATCTTGTTGTAAAAACTGTTACTAGTGCACTGTTATTATTGTTATTAGTTGTTATTAGTTGGCATAAAGTGGTGCTGACTTATAATATCCAATAAAAAGACGTTAAAACGTGAAAAGTCGTTTGTGTGTCAAAGGTTATTACCTGATTAATGATTTTTTAAATGACAACACACCTTGGGAATGAGGTGCTCGCTCCAGTCTGTTTCAAATGTGTCATTATCAAAATGAATTAATGTAAAAATATTGACTACTTAAAAAAAAAAAAGAAAAGTCCCGCCGAGTTTCTTGCGCCGGTTCTCCTCAGGTCTGAGGCATTAACTTTAGCGAACCGGTTGTAGTGTTTTTGACGTTAAAAAAATGAATCATGTATTCTCATTTTGAATAAAATTATTTGAATTTGAATTTGAATTTGAATATGCATCAGCTAATCAACACTTGATTGTCTGTATCGCTTTTACGAGTAAGCCAAGATGCATAACGATTAACGTAAAAGAAACCAAGATTAGATATAAGTAAAAGTTTTTTTAGCTTCACGCTTAATCCCGCACATGGCAGGGTAGGCAGAGGGAACTGCAGGGACCGTGGGAACCTAGTGTTAAGACACTCCGTTGCTTAGTTCCTGCTTTCTCCGTCCCCGCTTTCCGTCGTTTTCGAGGCATTGCGTGTTAAGGGGCGGAACTCAACGCCGCGCTTTGTCTAGTTTCCAGAGCGAAGAAAATAGAAATAGAAAAATCCATATTCCCCGAGTGGGAATCGAACCCACAAACCGTCGCGTTTACAGGCAGACGCTACGCCTCTGCGCCACGACCGTCCTCAATTTCTGTTTAAAATTAAGATATATCTATCCGTAGCAATGGAATATAGACCATATAGAGAGCACCTAAACTAATCTCTCTAACTCTGCATGGCGAAACATAAGACTGTACTTTTTTTTATAGTTGCAGTTCAATAAAAATAAATTTATTCCTCCGATAATATATACCCACGTTTAATCTATTAAGCTTAAATGTAAATTCAAACACTGTCCTACCCTATACAAAGGCGTAACTCAGTTGCATTGAGACTGAGAGTCTCTATATAGAGTCTAAGAGTTCGTACTAAAATTCAAACTTAAACAATTATTAGCATTATCTGCGAAACATTCCAGATGAATCGATCGAACGGCACACAAGTACTTCTCCGGCGACTCGAGCTTGGCTTAGCTGGCAACTTCTCGTGTGAAGTCACTGCAGACTCACCATCTTTCGCCACTCAGATAGCTACAAAATTTATTGATGTCATAGGTAAGTCTGAAGTTGGTTAAATCTTATTTTTGTAAATAGATTAATCATGTTTTTATGTTTTTTTTTTAAATAATAATAGCTTTATAGAAGACTTTTTGACTTGACTTTTGAAATTTTATTTTACCAATTACGGCGATTTTTTATAATATATAGTGTTAATTTAAATAAAATTGTTATTCCACATATTTTTTTTTCTAGCTTCACGCTTTATCCCGCATATTGCAGGGTAGGCAGAGGGAACTGCAGGAACCATTTGAACCTAGTTTTAAGACACTCCATTGCTTAGTTCCTGCTTTCTCCGTCCCCACTTTCCGCCTTTTTCGAGGCATTGGCGGAACTCAACGCCGCGCTTTGCCTAGTTACCAGTAACCATATAAACCTATCATATGATTCCTGCAGTGCCCTCTGCCTATCCTCCAACATCTCTATATTGTGTTAATATTAATAAACAGCCCATGATAAAAATTTAACCCATACTTTTGTATATATAATAATCCTATTAAAATATTTAAAATTTGGAAAATATAACAATAATACACATTGATAAACTAACACCTATTTTAATGATTTTGTTTGTTGCGATAATTACCATTACAACAACCTTTTCAAAGCTCAAAGTTAATAATAAGCTGAAAGTTTTAAGCAGTTAATAATATTTTAAGAAATAGGTATGCTATGAACAAAATGTAGAGTAATGTTTGCGTGTCTAAGTAACAGTTGTGAGACATCTCCGTGTGCCTCTCCAAAATACTAACAGTTCTCATTAAAAATAAAGTATCCACTAAAACTACTACAAGTATACTATGTATGTTTGTGTGTTATTAGGGTTCCGTACAAAAATAAAAAACGGAACCCTTATAGAATCACTCGTGTTCCTATCCGTCCGTCTGTCACAGCCAATTTTCTCTGAATCTATTAGACCGAATCAGGTAAAATTTGGCAGGATGGTGTAATGCTGACCCGAATACAGATGTGTAACGTAAAAAATATTTTTTTGAAATAAGAGTAATTTTCGGGGGATAAATTAGGTAATTAAAAAAAAACCTTACTGAGTCATATATCAAATGAAAGGGCTTGTTATCAGGATCTCGAATATATATTATTTTATTTTTTAAAATAAATAGTTTCGATGATATTCATGAAAAAAAGCCGAAAATTGACCATTCCCCCCCTGATCTCCAAATTTACTGGGTTGAAAAATTTGAAAAAATTACTGAATATACTTTATGGCTTGTAAATTACAGGAAAACCTATAAGGATTTCATAAATTGAAAATAAAATGGTAAATTTGTTAAAAAATATTTTTAGGGAAAAAACGTTTTCAGGGGAAATATTTCACTATATTGTGTACGGAACCCTTTCCACGCGCGTTAAACTCGCACTTGACCGGTTATTTTATTTTTCACAGAGTATGATATTCGAAAAGTGGACAAAACTTTCCTAGTACAATTCGTAGTATTTCATGTAATATGATGCGAAATCCAAGTTGAATTCACTTTGTATATAACTTATATTCAATATAATCTAGATTGAGTATTGAATATTATTTAGGTATAATGATTTCTCGAGTGGAAATCTAACTTCAACTATTGCGTTTACAGTCATTATTACCATTACAAACTGTTTTGGAGCGACTGTAAACTGGCTGATTGTAGGTTCGATTCTCGCCCTAGGAGATGAATTATTTCGATTTCCAGGCTCTGTTTATCAGAAAAAAGGCGGCATTTTCCCACATACATCTCCACTGTTTGGCGAAATTGGGGAATAGAGTATTTAAACATTCCTTGTGTTTTATTTTGGGTACCCTGCTATATGCTTCAGCATGAAGAATTAAAATAACTAGAAAAGTAAGGATAATTGAAATTATTACTATATTAGTAACAGCAATCGTATACAAATAATGAAAATGAATACATATTGGCAAATACTTGGACAAAATTTAGAAGCTTTAAATATAAACCGATTATTCTTTAATTGACTGTCATCGAAAAAGAATAAATCCTGTAGGTGTTATTTAATCTAAATCATATCTAAATAATGTTTATTTAATTAACTTTATGTTAGAAATGGTATAATTCAAAAACGTCATGTATATAGAACACTATAATAAATAAAGATGTAAGCCGTATGTATGTATGCAATTTTCTTGAAATGGTACAGTTTTTCAATACAAACAAATTATTTTTTTTTAGCTTCACGCTTTATCCCGCACATGGCAGGGTAGGCAGAGGGAACTGCAGGAACCGTGGGAACCTAGTGTTAATACACTCCGTTGCTTAGTCCCTGCTTTCTCTGTCGTCGCTTTCCGCCTTTTTCGAGGCATTGCGTGTCGAGTGGCGGAACTCAACGCCGCGCTTTGCCTAGTTTGCCAGAGCGAAAAAAATGGACATAGAAAAATCCATCTTCCCCGACTGGGAATCGAACCCAGAAACCATCGCGTTACAGGCAGACGTCGCGCCTCTGCGCCACTACGGTCCTCAAACAAAACTTTAATGTTATAAATTTCGCTAGATTTGGCTAAGTAACGATGAAGCTCTTTGAGTGTTTTCTTTGTAAATTAGTTGCGGTTTTAACTTAATTAGTATTTATAGTTTAAAAATTGAGGCCGTCGTGGCGCAACGGCACAGCGTCTGATTTTTAACGCAACGGTTGTTGGTTTGATTCCCTTGTTTTGTTACTTGAGGAAATTAATTATTTTATTGATGTACTTTGTTAATAAAATATGTTTTAAGTTCCGCCTCGTAACCGAATGTTCTAAACACTACTAACTCTGTCTACCTTGCCTTACCTTATACTTTATATTATGTGCTGGAAACGTGTGAATATTTTTATATACATAAATAGTAATAAGATTCGTGACATAATTGTTACTTCCGTGACAAAGTAACTATTACTGTTGGTAATACGACAATTAGAGTATTTCATATAATATTAAACACATGTATATATGTATGTATGTGTATCAAGCATATCCTCTGGAAAGGACAAGAAGTCATATAATGAAGCATCATGTGACTAAATGTAAAATAGTTCTCTCTTTCTCTCTCTTCTACAATGTATATGAACCTAGGACCGTTGTCTATACCAGATACGGCCGTAGTAAACGCCACTATGTGTAAAATTAATACGTTAATATAAGACATTTACGGAGAAATAATAACATTGTTTCAACGTTCTCTTAAACTAAGATAAACTGTTTGTTACATGTAATATGCCTTGAGGAGAAACACAATACATTATCTTGTTCCTTAGGGATCAACGTCTATATTTTGTGCTACGTACTAATTTGAATTGTACCTTTGTCGTTCTATATTTATTCAGCTTCAACACTATTGTTTTTATATTAACATTTTTTTTGTACTATTTTGAGTATATATGATTAAAGTTTCCGTTAAAAGACCGTCGTGGCGCAGAGGCGTAACGCGACGGTTTCTGGGTTCGATTCCCAGTCGAGGAAGATGACTTTCTATTTCCATTTTCTTCGCTCTGGCAAACTAGGCAAAGCGCGGCGTTGAGTTCCTCCACTCAACACGCAATGCCTCGGAAAAGGCGGAAAAGTGGGGACGGAGAAAGCAGGGACTAAGCAACGGAGTGTCTGAACGCTAGGTTCCCACGGTCCTTGCAGTTCCCTCTGCCTACCTTGCCATGTGCGGGGTAAAGCGTGAAGCTAATAATGATTAAAGTTTAGAGACGAATAGTATATACTAATAATTTAATGTTAAGATAGTGTGTTTTTTTGATACTTTATGCTAATAATCTATCCCTCATAATATAGCAGTAAAGGCAGAGAAAATTTTGTAAGATAGAAATAAAGTAATTTAAGATTTAGCATCAAATACTATAAAAGTTCTTATATGATATTTAAAGTTTAAACTTTTTTTTTAGCTTCACGCTTTATCCCGCCTCAAGGCAGGGTAGGAAAAGGGAACTGCAGGGATCGTGGGAACCTAGTGTTAAGACACTCCGTTGCTTAGTCCCTGCTTTCTCCGTCTCCGCTTTCCGCCGTTTTCGAGGCATTGCGTATTGAGTGGCGGAACTCAACGCCGCGCTTTACCTAGTGTACTAGAGCGAAGAAAATGGAAATAGAAAAATCCATCTTCCCCCACTGGGGATCGAATCCAAAAACCGTCGGGTTACAGGCAGACGTTGCGCCTCTGCGCCACGACGGTCCTCAAATGTTAACTGAGGATAGAAAATTGCTTAAAGAAAACATATATAAATCCGAACGCAGCAGGATTTGAACCCGCTGCGTTTAAATTTTTATGTATCTTATTTTATTAATAAAAAGTATAAAATAGCTAAATTAAATAAATATAGTATTCTAAATAATACATACAGACATATGTAAGTACTTTACTAATATATGAAATAAAATTAAAAATAAAATAAATAAACAATTTTGCAAGGTGAGTTTAACTACAAGGAAGTTTTAATTAACGCTCTCTTCAAATTTCACTTTAGTTAAACGAAGGTCGCGTTTGATCATTTCAAAATGAAGTAATTTAATGTTGTTTAAAACTATCTCTAAGTATCTAGGCGTATTTTTGAACGGTTCTCATTAAAAATTTACGCGTAATTTTTTTTTATTATTTTTTTTTTTTTTATTTTTTTTTTTTTTTTAGCTTCACGCTTTATCCCGCACATGGCAGGGTAGGCAGAGGGAACTGCAGGAACCATATGAACCTAGTGTTAAGACACTCCGTTACTTAGTCCCTGCTTAATCCGTCCCCACGTAATTTTATTTACATAATATCGGTACTAACATACAATATGGTTCTGTTTTAAATACAATAATCATAATTTATATAATAGGAATGCTAAATAGGTTGGGAGGAAAGGAGGTAAGGAAAAGATGCTCGAAAGCTGGAATGTGGGAAACGGAGTGTTCTAACTCTAGGTTTTTTGAGCCTATACGATTCCCTGTGCCAATTCTGCAATGTATTGAAAATTTATCGCAAAAAGTTAAAACGATATCGTATTTTGTCTTACTTTAACTTAAGATTTTATCCTTCAGCGTAAAGCTAAAGGAAAAATATTTGAAAGCTCGTGATACAGTAAGGTAACTAAGTATTGACGCTGTGTAAACTATCCTTTCCAAGCTTACCAAGTGTAGGTAGTATTTGCTAAGAACTATTCCTGTTCGATCTGTAGTAGACACTTAAAGAGTTACATCACGTCGTGGTTAGAATAGTTAGGGGATATGCAGGAATTTAGACTGGACTATTAAATGTTTATTAAACTAGTTCATATCTGTCGTCCACTTGCTGTCCAAATTTCTTTATTTTTACTTTTATTTTAGATTCACGCTTTATCCCGCATATTGCAGGGTAGGCAGAGGGAATTGCAGGCATTATATGAACCTAGTGTTAAGACACTCCATTGCTTAGCTACAAAAACACTAAAAATTATCAAAATCGGTTCAGCGTGTTAGACGTTATAGGCCTAGTATACATACAGATTTACTTTCGCATTGATAATTTAGTAGGGATATATAGGTCAGTTAGCAGTGAGTGCAGGTTGGTCGTTAGCTACACTAATAATAATTAGCTAAAAGAAGAAAACCTTAATTTGGGTTCCAGCAAGCTATTATGAAGTTTATATTCAAAGATTAAAAATTTCGCCTCTTAGACGATAAATCGGTGTTGAAATGATCCACGAAATTCTGTCGAATTTTAATATAGCTTAAATTTAAATTAGTAGGACGGAAGCCATTTCTAAAGTGACACAGAGTATAACGTAAATAAAATGGTCATAACTTTTTTTTAGCTTCACGCTTTTATCCCGCACATAGTATGCAGATATATATATATATATATATATATATATATATATATATATATATATATATATATATATATATATATATATATATATATATATATATATATATATATATATATATATATATATATATATATATAATATATATATATATATATATATATATATATATATATATATATATATATATATATATATATATATATATATATATATTATATATATATATATATATATATATATATATATATATATATATATATATATATATATATATATATATATATATATATATATATATATATATATATATATATATATATATATATATATATATATATATATATGTAGACAAGATAGTACAGAATTTACCTGTTACTGGCACAATTCTTGATATAAACGTGTTTCAATTCGATAAATCGAAGTGTCTACTCCAATTACGTCTATTACGGCCTATTAATTAATGGGAGCACTTAGAAATATTCATGTTAGTCATTCATTTTAGTAACAAGTTTGTTGTATATTAATTATATTAATTTAATATTTTAATTATTTTATTTTCGACTTTCAATAAATTTCTTAAGATTTTTAGGTTAAGTGAATTCACACTAAGGTTATAAAATTATGCTTATTTTATGCATGCTAACAATGCAAAAACTTGTACTCTAGGAAAACATAAACAAATTTGAAATCAACGGGATTTGAAACCACTCCTCATGGAAACTGTCCAAGCGCTCTGCCATTTAGCTAAGCATTTTTCATCACGCTGCGTCGAAATTCTTATATGCTTTACACAACATATTAAGTTGTGTCTTTAGTATGTATTAACACTTTAAGCTCAACACTCAACACGTAATGCCTCGAAAACGGCGGAAAGCGGGGACTGAGAAAGCAGGGACTAAGCAACAGAGTGTCTTAACACTAGGTTCCCATGATGCCTGTCCATCTGTCTACTCTGCCATGTGCGAGATAAAGCGTGAATATATATATATATATATATATATATATATATATATATATATATATATATATATATATATATATATATATATATATATATATATATATATATATATATATATATATATATATATATATATATATATATATATATAGAAGTAGAAGTGTGAAGTAAAAAAATAATCAATGAAGGGGTGTACAGTAAAATATGTAATAGATTAGCTATGTACTATACATATATACACATATACATACATATATACACAACCTATTTGAGCACCTACTACTTAATAGTAAAATCAAAACTAAGTGAAGAGTAACTCGCTCTAAGTGCATATTGAAATCCATAATTGAACAGAACCTTAATGTTTGAGATGATAATTGATCCCTAATAATATAACAACTTATTTTCTCTCTAATCTATCCGAGAGATGTGTAATTAATTATTAAAACGGACTTAGTAAAATGGTGCAAATATACTGATATAAGAAGAAACTAACTTACTTATTTGGATAAGCGTATTAGCGAAAGACCGAAAGACGGTAGCGGGGTGTCTTTACAATACCTATTCGCAGCGTAAAGCTAAAAAAATGTTTAATATGATTCTGTATATCAAATTAAAAAATTGACTACTTTACAGAATCCTTCTATTGTCTTCTCTGTCCATTTATAGTCACATTTGTATAAAGCTGAAATTAAAGTCATCTGACTTTAAGCGGGTGCGCAAGCTCCGTCGGCCTCCGGCCTTGGCTCATATTTTTTACAATTTCATAGTTTTTTCAACATGTATCAGGACAACATAAGTTACCTTGTGTTAAGATAACGTCTAACCCCACCTCCAGACAAATTTTACTGTTTAGTAGTGTACTTTAACGCCACTTTTTTGTATAACTAAGACGGAAAATTAGGAAATATTCGTAGTGACGATGGCCAGTTTAATTATATAGTAAATTTTTTACCATTTACCTATGAACCTGCAAATAATAATTCGGTTTCGTATAATTTAGTACAAATATGTCATTATGGAGACAAACAATAAGCTCAGTCGATGCGAAATCACTAATATAGAGTCTATCGAAATATATACAAAAGGTATTAGTATGAAAACCAAACAAGCTATTGTCATTTAAATAGAATTTTCCATACTATTAGATATGCTTTTAAATAATTGAATTTATTACTGCTTGATAAAATTTATTTATTCGTCACTTCTTGCTAACAGAGATATCGATTAGCGTTTAACTAACATTAAATAATGAACTATAATTAAGAATGGCCATTACCAGTATTTTATACATATACCATGTTGTTGACAAATGTTTGATGTTTTTAATTACACTGTCGCTATTCAATTGATATTGAATCTAATAGTTGAAATTAAGATAAAAATATTGTCAAAATAATACTTATTTATAAATATAGGTTTAACTATATAATTATAGGCTTTACTTTTCTCGATGCGTTTCAAATATTTAATAGAATATAAAACAGCGTTGAACTTCTCTATTCAACGTGCAAGGTCTCCGATTCAGGTAGAAAGCAGAAAGAAAGCTACAATTCAGCATAAGTCATCTCTAAGAAGCAGAAACGTGTAGAAATTAGTGTTACTTAGATCCTCTTTACTTGTGATATGATATGGTATTGCTATACACATAAATAGGTAGCTATATAACATATAATACATTGTTTTTTTCGTTCCAACTTTTAAATATACAAGGTGTGGATGTTACCGCGACCTTAATTTAAAGCACAATATTAACTAGCCTTCATAAATTGAATAAAATTATAAAAAAAGTAAAATTATCAAAAATAAAAAAAATATTTGTTCCAAAATAAAACGTCATTTCTCAAGTATGACGCAAGCGTACACTATCCTGTGAGAGCGGGAAAAAGATATATCCCTTTCTCATTAGGTTATTTTTTTTAAAGAAAAGTGACAGATTGACAACGTTTGATAGTATTTTTGAAGTACGTGGTCTATATGTCATTAGTATTTAATTATGACTACCTCACGCGTTACACAGCATGTATATATATCGTGAAATGGGAAAAATGATCCTGTGCCTAAACTATTAATAATTGTGAATTAATTAAAATTAGTTTTTAGTAAATAACCTTGAAATATTTTCCCCTATAAGTAGTTTTGATAACGGTCGCCGTGTCAGATACACTCTGTATATTGAAATAATACAACAATTTACATTCTAGAATCTACATTTACAGTAAACAAATAAAGTTTCAAAACGATGAATTATTCTATTCCACCTAGAAGTTGTCCCTGAATACATCGATCCAGTCTAGTTTGTTCTGAATTGAATACTTATTAGAGGGTATACAATAGTTTATTAGTGTAGATGCATCTATTGTTTGAGTTATTGGTTTAGTTCAGTTTAATTTAAAGTTTACTTTCTTAACTGAAGCCGTCGCAGTACAGCGGCAGTGCGTCTGACTGCATAATCAGTTTAGGTTCGATTTCCACTCTGGAGAATGAGTTATTCTAATTGCCTCACTTTGAGTAACGAAGAAAACAAAATACTCAACAATTGGGTTGGAAAAGGGGAATTGTCTTAATATCAAAAATAAATTAACGCGAATATTGACAAAAATAAATTAAATTTTATTTTATATCTTGTATATTTAAATTTTTTAAGGCAGAGCAGAGGCATAGTGTCTACCTGTAAACGCGACGGCTTGTGAGTTCAATTCCCGCTCAGGGAAGATGGATTTTTCTGTTTCCATTTTCTTCGCTCTGAAAACTAGCCAAAAGCGCGGCGTTGAGTTCCGCCACTTAACACGCAATACCTCGAGAAAGGCAGAAAGCGGGGACGGATAAAGCAGGGACTCAGCAACGGAGTGTCTTAACACTAGGTTCCTATGGCACCTGCTCATTTTTTTTCTATTTTTCCTTTTTTAGTGTGGATTAACACTTTAATATATTCTTAACTCAATCTTATGAAGGCTATTAAATTCTATTAAGTACTATATCTACTTTATGTAATACAATTACAACGGTTCGGTTCCTTTTCTTACCCATCTATCCATAATACATCACATTAGTTGGGCAGTAAGAAAAAACAATAAAAAACCGTATAAAAATGACAGATGCCAATTTTAAAAATATTTTTTTATTTATTTTTAATAGTAGCAACATTTATGGCCAACACTGTAAAGTGTAACATTGGGTTCAAAACTTACACTTTACAGTAATCCATGGTTACTTCTTGTGGGTAGACCGCGGACTAAATATTGTCTTATTTTTTTATTTTAAATAAATTATATAACTTTATATATTACTCCTAGAAAACTTGTTTTTAGAAATGGTTATAAAACCGATTTACAACCGATTTACTATTATTATTTAGAATCAGTAAACACCTGAACCTAGTTAGCACGTATAGAACAATACTGCTCTTATGCAATTCTAAATAAATAAACTTTTTTATTGTTTGTTACAAATTTAATCAAATAGTTTTTAATGACATCGTCCTGGATTAATGCAAGATTTCAAAGTTAAATTATTAGAATGGTTATATACTTTCTGAATGTAGAAAGCTTGTTATTAACATTTTCTTAAATTTGTCAAGAGAAATAATAACAAAAAGCAGCTACTCAGGATCGAATTTGAAAAAATATTTTTGTGTAAATATTCAATTTATTGAAGAAGGCTAATAATACTAATAGAAATAAAGCAAAAATAAAAAATGTAATAAATTACAGCTCACTAGTTACAGATATAGAATATATATTATAGAATTTTCATTGCACAGAATCAAGGCTCTAGTAATAATTAGTTAGAAAAACTCCGCAATGAGTTTTGTCAAGCTAGAATTAATAAAAAAATGGTTAAGTCGTAAGAAAGTTACCGCTGCGTACCCAAAAGAAAATTTCTCATTATCATCAAATTTTATAATTTTATCACACAAGATGCATTTTATAGTTTTATAACGTATTTTTTTTAGCTTCACGCTTTATCCTGCACATGGCAGGGTAGGCAGAGGGAACTGCAGGGACCATGGGAACCTAGTGTTACGACACTCCGTTGCTTAGTCACTGCTTTCCCCGTCTCCGCTTTCCGCCTTTTTCGAGGCATTGCGTGTTGAGTGGCGAAACTCAATGCCGCGCTTTGCCTAGTTTACCAAAGCGAAGAAAATGTAATTAGAAAAATCCATCTTCCTCGACTGGGGATCGAACCCAGAAACCCTCGCGTTACAGATAGACGTTGCGCCTCTGCGCCACGACGGTCCTCATATATGTACGTGTGATATGGTTACTGTTGAATGTTTGATTCAAATCTCCCGTGTCCTCGTGGTTAATTTACAGTAATGATTTATAATCAACACGCGCATTGGTCTTGATTCTTGAATAACATTACAAATAAATTGATGGAAAGAATTGGTCTATATATTTCAAACAATTTACAAAGTTAACGTACAAACAATATCTTATATAATCAAGGCAAATTTGCTATACAGTTGTTTTTTCTCAATTTCACAAAACAACTCACCACGCATTTCTTCGAACTAGAAAGCGGAGAACAGAGTGTCTTAACACTAGGTTTCTTCGGATCCTTCTTCCTACTCTACTACGAGCGGGACAAAGCGTGAAGCTAAAAAAAATTAAAATAAAGTAATTAATAAAATCAAAAATACATAATAAACAAATCTAGCAAAAGGAAATATAGGATATATTGACTTAAACGTTTAGATTTTCAATTCAAATGCTCCAAAGCAAACATCTATCTAGGAGTCCTACAATCAAGCGAGTAAACAGCCTTACCTGTATTATCGTTAGTACTTAATACAATCTGAACCAGTCTAAAACAAACTTGTATATCTTTATGAGATTACAAATTGCTTAAACGTTGAACTTTAATCCTATTTGAATCGTATAATTTTATTAGATCCTTTGTTTAATACTTAAATACTAATAGGTTGTATAAAATGTGGTATTAGCCTTAAATTAAGCTCTTTAGCCTACTTATATATAAATAAATTAGCGATTACATAAGTAAATCTTCCGTTTTTGTTCTATATATTAATTTACACAACGTATTAACGTAGCGTAAAACCGTTTAAATTGAGGTGACGTATCATAAACACTTTGAGCACGGTGGGATTCGTACTCGTTAACAACTCAATATTTCAAGATTTTTGAAAGCAGAGCGACGTAAACAAAAAAAAAAGAAACGACAGTTAACGAAATACAAATATATGAAGTATGTATATGTGTGCAAATTAGAATTTGCAGATACCTAGATATGCTAACCTAACCAAAGAGGAAATTTATAATAAAAGTGGTCAGTACGACAAAACAACAATTTCGTATGTAAGGACCTAATGTACTTCTCAGCAAAGAAGTTATTTTACCTAAAAACGTTTAAATTCAATAGAAAATAACAATTTACTCTTTATTATACATATTTAAATTACTGAATGAAGCTGCACTTGTGAGTTGTCGACTTCAAACGTCTTCTTTTTATTCTACCTATAGAAATGACTTTAAGCACCAGGACTTTATGGAATCGTATTGAATATCGTAATAACCTTTATTATGTTAGTCCAAACTCTAAACGGTAGTTTAAAGGTGATTCGAGCAAAAATAAACAGAAAAAATAAACAGAAAAAATTCAGTTAAGTGGGCTTTTGGCTTTGAATATTCCTATTTTAGTCCCAATAATAATATGTTTCGATCATTACTGTTTTTAACTTGTTTTAAGAATTATTTAGAATTTTTTGTTTCATATGCTTTAAAGACGTTTTTGTTTTAGATTTTTAAACAATATTTATTTTAAAACAAGATTAACTTTTCAATATATAATAACAATATATCGTTTTTATATTATAGTCAAATTATGTAGAACTACCCATAATTGATATTATAACAGTTTCATCTAAATAAATTTAGTACTAGTAGCAGGAATTAAATAAACTAAATAGTAATTAATTAATAATGAGTAAAACTTTTAACCCTGTCAAAGTATAATTAAATGATTTATATAAATATGTGTAAATTATCAGTTGATTTCATATGAATTAGGTTAGTTTATACTAAATAATGTAAAAAAAGAATTACTGTCAAGTTTCTAGTTGGACTTTCTCACTACAATTACCTTAAATAGTATGTTTAAATGAGGAGTCGGAAGTGTATTGAAGAATAAAAAAAATTAAATTCATTTAACTGAAATTAAATTATAATTTAATATTCTGCAGTTCCCTCTGCCTACTCTATAATATGCGGGACAAAGCATGAAGCTAAAAAAATAATATTAAGGCACTTTTCTTTTCGCAATCGCGACCCATTTACGAGTATAAGCACTTAATTAAAAAATAGATCTCCTTGACACAAATCCTTATGAGATGAAACTAATGTGAGAAACTAAGATAATATAAATAAACAATGTCATTGCGGACCGTCGTGGCGCAGAGGCGCAACGTCTGCCTGTAACGCGGCTAACGCGACGGTTTCTGGGTTCGATCCCCAGTCGGGAGGATGGATTTTTCTATTTCCATTTTCTTCGCTCTGGCAACTAAGGCAAAGCGCGGCGTTGAGTTCCGCCACTCAACACGCAATGCCTCGAAAACGACGGAAAGCGGGGACGGAGTAAGCAGGGACTAAGTAACGGAGTGTCTTAACACTAGGTTCGTATGGTTCCTGCAGTTCCCTCTGCCTACCCTGCCATGTGCGGGATAAAGCGTGAAGCTAAAAAGAAATGGAGGAGATTAAACTTTACAATAATTTCTCAAATTCCTTTAACATCTGTGTGTATGGGTAGCAATTAAAGTGTATATATTGAATGTATATATGCATTCTGCTTGAGAACGATGTATTGTTAGATTACGTACTGTCAGATATTAATATACAGACATTACTCGCATTACATGCTTTTTAAACGTCCTAGCTACGCTACAATAGCATCAATTAATATTTTTCTTTTTATAAATATTAATAATTTTAATTCATTGGTACCGCATATAGCAGGAGCAGCACAGAACCTGATATTAAGACGCTGACTAATAAGATGAATATTAACACGACGATTTCTTCATTCTCCGCCTAAGTATTGAGTAATAAAACTAAACCATACGCGTCGTTTTGTTCACAAAGAAAATAATTCACCCTCTCCTCTCCTCTCCCCCTTATAATTTTTTTAGCTTTACGCTTTATTCCGCACACGGCAGGGTAGGCAAAGGAAACTGCAGAAACCGTACGAACCTAGTGTTAAGACCCCCGTTGCTTTATCCCTGCTTCCTGCCTTTTTCGAGGCATTGCATGTGGAATGGTGGAGCTCAACGTCGCGTTTTGCCTACTTGCCAGAGCAAAGAAAATCGAAATAGAAAAATTCATCTTCCCCGAGTGGGAATCGAACCCACAAACCGTCACGTTTACAAGCAGACGCTATGTTCTGCGCCACGACGGTTCTCAATTATATTTAATTATAATAAATAAAAAACATTTTATTTAATTATATTAATTTATATTTCCAGCGGTACCAACATCTTTGCCAGTCCTCGTAGCCGATAAAGATCGATACCAACCTGGTGATATGCTTCGAGCTAACTGCACGTCACCGCCGGCGCGTCCCGCAACCAATCTCACTGTTTTCGTCAATGAAGAGACGGTAATTTTGGCAAATTTTCTCTATCTTTACTTATTAACCTGTCAAAATAAAATAAATATGTAGATTTTATTTTATTTTGATAGATTGCTTATGGACATTTAACCATTTTAGTATAATAAGTATAAATATTACTTAAAGGAAAAGTTATGTAAGTTTTCATTTACATTAACTCGATCTACTAAAGCATCTAAAAAGCAGATGGTCATTACACGACATATATTTTAGTTATTAAAAATTATTTTTCTATAAAAAATAAAATAAGATTGAAAAATTTTATTCTTTGTCCTTTTAAGACATTTCTTTGTCCATCCATATTAGCCGTTCTTTGTCAGATATTTTTTAAAATAATTCTCTATACAAAACATTTTTAAATTTAGTAGTACTATTTCTGTTATGAATTTGAGGTTTCATATATATATATA
This sequence comes from Dione vanillae, assembly GCA_037178615.1. Taxonomy (NCBI): domain Eukaryota; kingdom Metazoa; phylum Arthropoda; class Insecta; order Lepidoptera; family Nymphalidae; genus Dione; species Dione vanillae. Next base: position 771,475 of record JAZFAU010000044.1, on the reverse strand, counting down.
TATATATATATATATATATATATATATATATATATATATATATATATATATATATATATATATATATATATATATATATATATATATATATATATATATATATATATATATATATATAATATATATATATATATATATATATATATATATATATATATATATATATATATATATATATATATATATATATATATATATATATATATATATATATATATATATATATATATATATATATATATATATATATATACTTTTTATCTTCCTAACGATGAAAATGAAGTCAAAATCCTAAATTACTTTTTCTCCACAGTCAAATCAACAACAAGTCCATTATAAATTACTTCTATTATTACTATAGTCTTGAATTGAAGTCACAGAAACACAAATACACAACTAAGTCGAAGTTTTAAGGAGCAAACAGAATAATTGCTCTTGAAGTATTGTAGGAAAGAGCTAGCTCGTATATCTCGAGGCTAAATTGCTCCAATAGGACGATGAATCAATGAATAATATTAAGGAAGTTTATTTGAAATTTAATCAAATGATTACTTTTAGAAAATCCATGTTCGAATAAATTTTTAAAGTATTAATTAGTTTTCAATAACGTTTCATTTGCAGGTTTATCAATTTTACTCTTGTTATACTATTTTGTATATTCTGGATTTTTTAAATGAATGTGCCTTTGTTGAATATGATTATATGTGTGCTATAAACAGAATTATTTACAAATATATAAAAATATATAAAAGTACTATAAATGCCTGTAATAAATAGTCGTGCCTCACAGAAAAACAAAATGGCTTCAAATACTCTAATGGAAATCATATAGACCTTTCATCGAGGTTCTCAATACATGTAGCAATATAATATAAAAAATAAAGTGGTTCTCTTTATCACATTACGTATAGAAGAATCTTTAAATAATATATAAAGTTCGTTAATGAAATTTATATGTGACTATAATTTGTTAATTTCTTCTTATATAAAACACTATGATTTAAATTTTTGAACTTATGCTAAGCCACAGTCGCGTTTACAATCAGGCGCTGTACTGTCACCAAAGATGGCCTTAAAACTTTAATATTTTTTAAACTATTTTTACGCAAATTTTTGAACATCTACGAATATATCTCTGAAATATAACATTTTTTTTTAGCTTCACGCTTTATCCCGCATACTGCAGAGTAGGCAGAGGGAACTGCAGGGACCACTTGAAACTAGTGTTAAGACACTCCGTTGCTTAGTCTCTGCTTTCTCCGTCCTCGTTTTCCGCCTTTATAACAAATTTCTAATTATATTCCAGATAAGCGCATCAGAAACGAGCCTACACCCATCAGACAGTGGGCTTCTAATAACTAAAGTAAATGTGGAATTAAAAGTGACACCTCAATTATTCCCTGGAGGAAGATTAAGGGTATCGTGCTATGCGACTCTATACGATGTTTACAATCAGTCAGCGAAATTAGACTTTCTGACGCCAGAAACTGATCCAAGACCTGAGAGAAGTATGTTATTATTTTTTATGTACTTTAAATGACAGAAAATTTTATAATATATTGAGATCGTCCCTCCATAATGTAAAATATATTACAAGTTAGCCAAGATTTTAACTTAGAGAAGATGATATTTTGAAATAAGAATGATCAATGACTTATTAAGTGTTGAAAATGTAACTACAAGTTCGAATTAAAAAAAAATTCTTTTGTTCTAAATAGTCATTTTACAGAGAAAAGCTATAAATAAATACAAAAATGCCGTTTATTTCTCAACTAAACTTACCACTTGCACTTCAATGGAATTATTTTGATTTTGGTCCCAAAATATATTTTCTTAATATACATACATATATAAATTTTCAGTAACACTCGGTGGCGGCGCATCCACAAACAGTTTCAACTGGTTACTCCTTCTATTACTAGTGCCACTAATTATAGGAGACAATTTTGGCCCTAACATAAAATTGGACAACGGATTCCATCACGACGAAGATAGTAAACAAAACGTCCACATGTCCCTAGTAGGAGGGTGAATTGTTTGAAATTATAATAATTATAATAATTTAGTTTATAAGTATAGTATATAATTAGGGTTACTTAAATGACACTCACTAAATAAAATGGTAGGCGTGAATCACTCAAGGTTTTTTTAACACAATTACTTCAAGCATTTAGAATAATAATTGTTTTTTAATATTTGTTATTAATAGGTATATTTTTCTTGTATGTAATAATGATCATTAAGAAAAATTCCATTACGAATTGTAGAAAATACCGTAATTAATAATCTTTTATTTTGTTACTCAACATGTACTGTTAACTTATCCAACTGTTATATATTTAATATCTGATACTTAGTATAACACGCATATATATATATATATATATATATATATATATATATATATATATATATATATATATATATATATATATATATATATATATATATATATATATATATATATATATATATATATATATATGTATATATATATATATATATATATATATATATATATATATATACATATACATATATATATATATATATATATATATATATATATATATATATATATATATATATATATATATATATATATATATATATATATATATATATATATATATATATATATATATATATATATATATATATATATATATATATATATATATATATATATATATACATATATATATATATATATATATATATATATATATATATATATATATATATATATATATTATATATATATATATATATATATATATATATTTATATATATATATATATATATATATATATATATATATATATATATATATATATATATATATATATATATATATATATATATATATATATATATATATATATAATGAACTAAAAATTATTTTAATAGTTTTTGTTTACTAAATACTCGTTTCTATTGCCCTGTAATAAACGAGTTAAATTTTTAAAGGACAAAAATGTAATTATTTAGTTATATAGTAGATATTATATTTTTACTTTAAGCTGTTAATTGTAGCCCACAACTATACGAACTAAAAATATTCTACAAACTTATCTTATTTTTATCTTTTTAAATAGCACAATTTAATCGGATTATTCGCATATATTGACATTTTTTTGGAAACCCGACGTTTAGAGCACTTTGCAATAGTCGAAACGTCGGCTATATACGTCTTCGTTTGCTTTGTGAAGTTGAGATAATCAACACTTAACTGGGTCTTACATATGACAGTGTAACTGCAGGTTTAGTGGGTGACATCGAAATGGTTAATTATTAGTTATTGAGTTTGGTCTGTTAAGTCACACAAAAAAATTATTTTAATATTTAATTAGTAATGATAATATGTAATATATACATTAATAACGATATACAATCCAAAGAAATACCTAAATGTAACTATTTATTGTATTAGTTTTAATTTTAAACCCTGGGAACCTGATACTAAGAAATGGTGTTTGCCATTTTTCTATATGTATTGCGTTGAGTGATGGAACACAATATAGGGCTTAGTCTCGTTTAAAACAAATTTAAATAACAATTAAAGTAATTGTACGCTAAAGTTTAGAAGGACCTTAATAATTTTGGACCTATTTTAACGCAAATTGCGCGGATGGACTCGTATTAAGTTTGGCACACTTATATCACTTCAATAAAACAATAAAGCTGATTGAATAAATATAATATTACACACACTGTTTGACAATTTACCCTTTGGTATGGCATGACATAAACGTAGCTATGGCAACGTGTACACTACACGTCAACAGTCCATTAGTATTAATTAAGCGTCAACCGTATGTTTGAAAACCTCTAATCATGTATACGATAATCATGATTAAGATAACAATTTATTATCAATTTATATAACCTATTAACGAGGCTTGTTGGTTCAATTCCCATTAGGGGAACATGGATCTTTCTTTTTTGTTTACTCTGGAAACTAGGTATACCGGCTTCAAGTTCCGTCACTCAACACGCAATGCAAAAGCGAAAAGCGGAAAATGGAGTGTCTAACGTTACGGACATTACGTTTTTATAGTTCCTGCGGTTCCCTCTGCCTACTCTGCTATGAGAAGGCTAAAAAGTGCAGGTATAAGCTATTTATCTAAAGAAAATTAGTTGTATATGAAAAATTGTTTATGTTCTTAAATTTTAATGTCTCAAATGTGATTTTGATTTTGTATAGGAATTCGTTTATGTTAGTGTATATTTACAAGTCCATAGATATACTATACTAGTTTATTATTTTTACGACATCTATACATAAAGCTTACATATTAGATATGTGTGTTATGTTTCGTGCAAGTTGGCGCTTTTCCCGCTCATAGCAGGTTAATGTAAATTTTATTATTTTTAACACTATACAAAACAAAATGATTAAAGCACTAAATGAAACAATTACAAAGAAATTACGTACAATGAACCTTTAATATAACGCCATTGAGGACAAGTTATGACTTATTGAAAGTTATGCCAATTTAATAAATAAACGAAAACATAAATAAAGATGCTGAAATGGATGGAACAAAGGACTTTCAGCATGAGAAGCAGACACTCTACTACTGAGTTACACCCCCTGTATATGAAATTGGTATATTATGCCTAGGCTTTGTTTAACTTTTAAGCGTGTATAGCACAAAAAATCTTGATATGCATGTTAAAATGAGTATAATAATTATCACAATCTTATATATATATATATATATATATATATATATATATATATATATATATATATATATATATATATATATATATATATATATATATATATATATATATATATATATATATATATATATATATATATATATATATATATATATATATATATATATATATATATATATATATATATATATATATATATATATATATATATATATATATATATATAAACAGATATTAAATATTAAATAGATAGATTGAAACAATTTAATGTATATCGATATTTTTTGGAAATTCGACGCTTCGAACACTTTGTATTAGTCCACGGTAGACTGTGGTGGTATTCTCCTGTCATTTGATATCATTATTGAATAAAGCTACTGCTACTTGTTTCTGACTTTTTAGGGTTAACAGTTTCCAAATAATGAAAGGTTCCAAATAATGAAAGATATTAAAAGGGTCAAAAAAATATCAACGCAGCTGGATTTAAACCTGCGCCTCTCACATACCGAGCAAACGCTCTGACCGTTAAACCATGCGTTCTTCGTCACGTTACTTCTTCAATATATTAAAATAATCTCACTGTATTTTAAACTATCTTTATCTATTATGCATATATAAACGCACATACGTTATTATTAATTTTTCTTTCATATTATGTATAAGCGTACGTGATGCATATATGTACTCATATATATGTAAATCTATTGCTTACTTTACACCAAAATAGTCACTTTGTGTGAAAATTATTTATTTATTTAATAGGCTAGCCAACGCTACATACAATGTGAGTTATTACAAATAATATAAGTTGTAACAAAAAAGTAAGTTGTACACACAGGCTAGCTCAACATGATTTAAAAAACAATAGCAAGCAATCTAATCTAATGTAAAATATCTTACACCAAGGTTACATACAATTTAAATAATAAAAACAACGTACTGTAAAATATGTGTAACATACCTACATTAATGGCAAACATAAGAACTTAGAATTAAACCTCTATAAAGGCACAGTAAAAAAAACTCAAAATAAACAATAACAATATTAATTAAGAATAATATATGCTTAAGTTAACCAATTCAGGTTAAAAAATATAATAATTAAAACTATTGCTCATTAACACGAGTCCATGAATTCATTAAACATCATATTTACATACATTTTATTTATTTAAGACGTTTAGTTTCACGTTTTATCCCGCTACATGCAAAGTACCTTTCACCCTTATTTAAAAGGAACTGAACGAGGAACTGAACGCCGCCGTATGTTTAATAGAGTGAGAAAATAAATATAATTTATTCCTAGTAGAAGCGGAACTGCGTCACGATAACATAAGAAATAATAGTTAAGTAATTTAATTTATTTAAGAAAACGATAGCTGAACTGTTATTATACGAGCAAATTTGTAAATACTTAATGTTAATACACAACTGAACACTATTACAATTGTTTCAATTTATGATAACCAATTTTATTTAGCTTCACGCTTTATCACGCACATGGCAGGGTAGGCAGAGGGAACTACAGGAACCGTGGGAACCTATTGTTAAGACACTCGATTGCTTAGTCCCTGCTTTCTCCGTCCCCACTTTCCGCCTTTTTTCGAGGCATTGCGTGTTGAGTGGCGGAACTCAACGCCGCGCTTTGCCTAGTTTGCCAGGGCGAAGAAAATTGAATTAGAAAAATCTATCTTCTCCGACTGGGGATCGAACCCAGAAACCGTCGCGTTACAGGCACATGTTGCGCCTCTGCCCCACGACGGTCCTTAATTTTATTTATTAATTTTATTGTAAAATAGAAAAAAAATTAAAAAAGGATATGCAGATAGAGCTATAGTTAAAACATTCCGCTCTCCGCTTACGTGTTTTTATAAATTTTGCGTTGAGTGGTGGAACTCAACGCTGCGCTATATTAGTCAGGGTTTAAATAAAAATAATTCATTCCCTAATAGGATTCAAACCCAGAACCGTCGCGTTTACAATCAAACTTTGATTTGTTTCTAGAGTGTTTTGATATATTACATTATAATCTATAATTCAGTATCCGCCTGAAATCGTTCTTTAGCTTAAGTAGAAACTCAGCACCACGCTTTTTTCTTGAATTAATGAATTGAAAATTATTAACGATCCCAATGACAATATCACAACATATTCTTTGCATAGAATATATTTAGGTCTCTACATTTCTAATAACTTATTATAAATATATTATAAATAAATATATATATATATATATATATATATATATATATATATATATATATATATATATATATATATATATATATATATATATATATATATATATATATATATATATATATATATATATATATATATATATATATATATATATATATATATATATACATACATACATATATATATATATATATATATATATATATATATATATATATATATATATATATATATATATATATATATATATATATATATATATATATTGTTTAAAAAAAACTATTTTATCATATTAATGTTTTTATTATTATGAACAGCACCAGAATTATTAAAAGATCTTGTACCGTTTTAGTGAGAGCGCTTTTGTATACGTACGTCGTTCATTCACTTTCCGCTAGATGGCGCTAAAATTATTATTACTATATTTAATAAAAATATAAGAAATACATTAAAATTCGAGAGAAATTTTGAATAATTGTTGACAAAATTATCTATACTCAACTGATACGCTCTGAGTTCGATGCTATAGTTAAAGAACAAAACAGAAGACTTCAGATCATCTAACAATATATATAATTAAGAAATTGACAGTGCTAATAGCGGCGTCCTCTTAGTGGAAGTTAAGAATGAGTATATCTGAAAACTATTATTTTTACAAAAATACGTGGCGTTCGATTGCCATTGCTTGGTGTGTCGATTTTAGACAAATTTTGGTGGTAATCCAACGATGAAATAGAGATGATAATGATACGCTTTAAGGCGATGACGATAATTAGCTTTTTATTATACTTTGTCTATTTATTGATTCGATTCACACTTTATTCTCAAATTTACGTTATAATTATATCTATAAGCTGTTTTGAAAGACTGGAACATAGTAGCAAGAGAAAATATAAAGTCTCTACTTATTTCACTCGATACATAATGTTAAATTCGTGTGGAATAATGTAATATAATTTGCAACATGATATATATGCAATATTAGGTTTGTGAACAAAAAAAATAGAAAATAGTCACTAACGAAAAAGGAACTAAATATTTTGACTGTCATTTTCATAAATCAAATAAAAAAAATAATATTTACACATATTTATGTATTATTATCTACAAAAAGTGTTTTTCCAACATATATAAACAATACGTGCTATAAAAACAATTTTCTCGCACACAATAAACAAATAATATAGTAAAAATCAAACAAAAAACGTATAACACTAACTAATTGAGCCTCGCATCGCATAAATGAGTGGATTATAAGAACAACGCAATTAGGGCGCGCTAGAAAAATCAAATTAAACCCCTAATGAACAAACATAGTCCATGAGTTGGTTCCCTGTAGAGAACATAGATTAAATAGTTGATAGAGACTACAGTTTTAGTTCGCTTATGCTTAGGTAGAGCTTGTATAATTTGGAGAAACATTGTAAGATATGCTGTTGTTGTGACTTCTAATTACATAAGGATAATTTATTATAGAAATAGAGTCTAGAAAATATATTTTTGTTTTAATTTTTTCTTCATTTTTTATGTTAAATTCAATTCTTATTTTATATTATAGAAATGAAACCATATTGTTGATATAATATGTTAGGAGACAGAACATAGCTATATTTAAAAAAATATATGACGCTTTAGTGCTCATATGTGCAGCAAGGTAGATAGAAAGAACTGATGGAAGGGAAGAAGGGAGTTTGGGGATAGTATAAAACACTTGGTTCACGATTTTCTGCTCAATTTAACTTGTAAATAGTGAACTAGTAGTATAATTTATAAGTATTTAATAGGAATAGTGCAATTCATCGCTGCGCTTTGTCTTTTATTAGCGGGAAATAATTCATTCATCCGAGTTAGAACTACTCAGACACAAATATATATTTGGAAATTTAATGCGCATGAAATCATTTTTTAAATAACTATTGTATTAAGTGAAATAAGCATCGCAGCTTATATAATACTAATAACATAGAAAATTTAAAAAATATATTATTTTAAAAAACTACCTGCCGCACCTTTCTATGAATATATATTACTAGATTAACTTCATATATTGCTCAAATTTAAAAATATTAGTAAAAAATACAACATTTAAATTGTACCTAAATAACAAGTACCTCTCTAAACCACATTAACCTACGGCATCTGCTTTCCGTCGCATAGTTTGTCGCCGCGACTTCCGCCTAGCAAGGCAGATATTGCGTGAATGCTCTCTCGGGTTTTATTTCAGAGAGGAATGTGATATTAAGATAGATTGTGTGTTTTGAATATAAAGCTTGGTATTGTATCGTATAACCCTTTATTTTCTTTTTTAACATTTTTTTTTTGTTTTAGATTTTTATATATGATTTTTTAGTTTTATAGTGAATTTCACTGGAAGGGTAGGTTGTTGATTTTAAATGTTTTGTTAAGTTTATTTATTTATATGAAAAACGATTAAATAAAGTTGAATATTACATTTGAAAATGATAATATTTAGTGATTTAAATAGAAATTATGAGAGAGAAAGAGAGAACTTAGAGAACAGTGTATGTTATATTTCACTGCACTCTTTGGGGTTCAGTACCGTACAGTAAAGAGTAAACCATATTATCCTATATTTTTATGTTTTAAAGTGTTAATCCACACTGAGGATAGATGAGCATTGAACGCATGGCTTAGTGGTGAGAGCGCCTGCACGGTTCGCAGGGCGGGCGAGGCTTCGAGTCCCGCTGCGTTCATATTTATATATTTTTTCTTTAAGTATTTTTTCTATCCATATTATCCTGTCTATCCGTCTGTCCCCAAACTCTCAACGTGATATCGATTCATTAAATAGTTAACGAACCTTGATAGTTAATTAGTTATTTAGACGGTTGTAATGTTTACAAACGTAATATTACTATTATTATGTTGCTAATATATTAATAAACACTAAGTATTTCTATTGCTAGCATATGAACAAATACCACTGGATGGGATACCTAAAAGTTCTACCGAAAATTCTATCAGAAGACAATGTAGACACATAAATAACTGATACTTATTTAAATTGATTTTTTTAGCTTCACGCTTTTATCCCGCACGAGGCAGGGCAGGCAGAGGGAACTGCAGGAACGATAGAAACCTAGTGTACTGACACTCCGTTGCTTAGTCCCTGCTTTCTCCGTAAATTAAATCGATTTATTTTCCTAAAAAGCTAGTTTTCCAATTCATTAATTTAAAATAATTCGCTAAAATAGATTTAATTAAGTTGATATAACAGAAAGTAAATCAATTTTCATGATTGCTTTTTAATATTATATTCGTAGTAGGTAAAAAGATAAAATAATTTTCGTGGAAAACTTTATTAGTTCAATTTTACTCTATGCTTTACATTTCGTTTAGAGTTCTGAATAAATATAAAATTGTTGAGATTGTAATGTATTATGAATTGTGAGCTGATACTAAAATAGTTTTATAATATGTGAATACCGTCGACCGCCGTAGCACAGAGGTGCGTCTGCTTGTAAACGCAATGGTTTGTGGGTTCGATTCCCACTCAGGTAGGATGGATTATTCATATTACTGTGGGAGGCCCAAGGAGGTTTTAGACCTGAAAGAGGATGCATGGATCAGATCTTTTCCATCCGTATGATCACAGAGAAGTTTTTTGCTGTAAACCAAAAGGTTTTCTGTGCTTTTGTGGACTTGGAGAAGGCATTTGACAGGGTTGTGAGAAAGAAGTTGTGGGAGATACTACCCCGGTACAATGTAAACGGACCCTTGCTGCAGGCTGTAAAATCTCTTTATAGAGATCACTCAGCCTGTGTGCGAGTAGGAGCCGACATGTCGCCTCGGTTTGGCATCCAATCGGGTGTCAAAAAGGGTTATGCCATGTCGGCTTGGTTGTTCAATTTGTATTTGGATAACTGTCTCCAAGGACTGAAAGAAAGTGACATGGGTGTAAAAGTGGATGACTTGAAGGTAAATTGCTTGTTGTACGCAGATGATGCAGTGGTTATTGCATCATCAGAAAGCGAGTTGCAGGCATTGGTCACCATTCTGAAAGACGGGTGTGAAACTAATGGTCTAAGCCTGAATGCAAGTAACACAAAGGTTCTGGTATTTGAAAGAGAGGAAAGGGCAGAATGCAAGATTTTCGTGAATGGAAAATTATTAGAACAAGTGAACGAAGCAGTATACTTGGGAAGTATGTTAAGTAGAGATAGTAGATACGAAATGGATGTGGAAAGACGTGTTGCTGCCGGTAACAGAATGAACGGTGCCTTAGCTGCGTTGTTGAGACGGCAGAACGTCAGCGTCGCTGCACGTTTGGCTGTACACAACGCAGTTCTGGTTCCGACGCTGTTATATGGCAGTGAAACGTGGGTATTACAGAAGAAGAATGAAATAAAGATGAATGCTGTGGAGATGCGATCTCTTCGAAGGATATGCGGAGTCAGCTTAGCTGACCGAATCCGCAACGAAGAGGTACACAGGATGGTAGGTACCAGCGACGATGTCACAGTAAGAATGAAGAAGAATGTGCTCAGATGGTTTGGGCACGTCGAAAGAAAGAATGGTAAAAAAGATATATGATGGAAAAGTGAGTGGTAAGAGAGGTAAGGGGAGACCTCGGTTGACTTTCGAAAACACAGTATCGAAGATACTGGAGGAAGGTCACGTAAAAAGTATGAGGACTCCCTGGAGAGCATGCATGAAGAGGTTAATGACAGTGGACGAGGCGAAAGACGTATGCAGGGAACGCAGCGTTTGGCGCTCCGTTCTCTCTGACTACCCCGCTAGGGATAGAGCGTGAAATTATTATTCAATTTCAATGCCCCAAAAGGCAGAAAGCGGGGATCGCGTGTCTTTACAATATGTTCCAACGGTTCTTGCGGTTCCATCTGCCTACCCTGCCATGAGCAGGGTAAATAGTAGGAATATGTTTAAGAATTGTAATTTTTTTGTTATTTCAACTTTTGTATTGAACACGTGCCGTGTGTATCTGGCGTTCCCTACTTTATATACCTCTTTGTCATTTATTACAGAAAATAATAAAAAAATCTTTTCTAAGTAAACATACACACTTACATATTAATACATTCATCTTTACTATATCCATTTCAATATATTAGATAATAACAATTTCTTAGTTTGTCAATTCTTTGCTACTGAATTCAGTGCTGACCAACATTAGTACGTAACTATCAAACAAAAAGAGTTTCTTTTTGTACACACAATACTTGTTTTTAATTTTGTTTTGTTAAAAACAATTATTTCAAGTAATTACTGTAGTTTACCATAAGATTGATGTAATCTTAGCGTTCATAATAATCATAAAATGAATTTGATTGAATTGAATAAATTTGACTTCTAGTTCGCCTCTTCATCCTTTATATTTTTATGATAACAGATTAGAAAATATTTAATGTTTGTTATATTATAATTAAGCCGATAATACTATGTGCATATAATATATACTATGTAGGTCCATTTGTCTGCATAGTATATGATAACAAATAAATATACTTTTAAAGCTTTCGGCCTAATAGTCGAAACCTTACTAAATACGTAATAAGTTGTCACTTTGATAGAACTAAAAAATAACTATAATAGGAACACTATATATAACCAATATAATATAGAAATATTATGCGAAAATAAGCCCATATCCTGTGGATACTGTCCAAGCTTTACAGCCAACTAAATATATATTTTCATCAAATTCCGCTTAAATTATCACCACTATTGGTATAAAAAATGTTTCAGCATCTCTATATGTTCATTCTATTTTATATGTACTCTATACTGTTTATATTCCAGATACAAAATGTGTTTTCATCTGCGAAGAATATCCTTGAAACAATGTTGTCTGAACATTTTGTTTCGAGTACGAATAAGGTATTGATTGAATTTTGGCACTTTTTTGCGATTCCAATATATTACTACTGAACTACTACTACTAACTGTCTGTTATTATATATTTTTCATTACCTATGTTACTTACCTGTTTATTATAAAATATGCGTTATTTACCTTATCGTACCCATATTAAAGCAATAAAGATTAGTGTTTTTTATAGGGAAATAGCAATATACTTTATATTTTTATATATAGCTTCACGTTTTTTCCTGTACATACGAGTAGCAGGGTATGCAGAGAGAAGTGCAGGAACCATTGAAACCTAGTGTTAACACACTCCGTTGCTTGTTCCTACTTTTTCGAGGTAGTACGTGTTGAGTGACGGAACTCAACTCCTTGTATTATTTGCCTAGTTGCCAGAGCGTCTTCCCCGAGTGGGTATCGAACCCACAAACCGTCGAGTCAGAAGGACCGTCGTGGCGCTAGAGTAATACTATTTAGTTTAGTTAAGTTATACTATTCTAATCAAAAGCAGAATGGTATTGAGTTGTGGTTTTATTGCAACTATTTCATAAATATAGTAATTCAGAACTTGCTAATAATACAAAATTATATTATGTAAAATATGCTATTAATTAATTGATGATTGTACAAATGTTGAGATTTAACTTAGAAAATTTCCACTTCTTAAACCTTACTGATATCCTCAAATTTGGCAGAAACTCTCATAAAGACATGCCAACGAATTCATATAAAACAATGTACTCCGCAAAATATCAAACAATTCAAAGAGAAATAACATTTAAATAAAACACACTTGTATACAATAGTAAAGACAATTCAAATAGTTATACGCTTGTAAAATCCCGTTTCCCGGTAACGTGATTGAGAAGTCCCGGATTGTGGGATTTGCCCGGGAAAGGGAATGCTAGCTGCACATCGCATCGTGCAGGCATTTATTTTAAAGCTCTGGATTTACGCATTGACAGAATTCGAACTCGATTTGTTCTATTACTCTATTTAGGGAGGAGTATTGGTACAGTAAAAGTATATGGAAAGAACGTTTAGAACTCATTTTGTGTTTTCATGTAATTACGAATTACATGCTTTACTGCTAAGATAGGCTTGTTTTTGTATTAAATTATTATGACAATAATTATCTCTGAGTGTGATTATTCATGTTTAAAAACGTTTGTTATATACTTACAAAGTAAGAAAAATAATTCATTTAAAAAAATATATTTTTAGGGTTTCGTATCTTAAAAATAAATCCATCGTCTAATTGTCTATAATATGTTCGTCAGTCTGTTCGTGTATCTAGAATATTTTAAGTAAAACAATCAAGCTGCAACTAATATCGAATATCCAGGCCGGTGAAGAAAATTAAAAATCAACTAAGTCAATACAAATCAAACTTTTCTTCTTTAAACTTCTGAGTTGACATAGTATATGTTTATTTTTATGAATTTTGTAAAAAAAATGGCCATGAAATCGTAATCTATAGGATACCTCTGGTTGGTCTTGAGTTATTTAACTTATCAATAAGCTATAATATATAGTACTAATAAAAAACACACGAACAAATTTAAAAATATGGATGAGTATACTCAAACGTTGGTTCAAGTCTACGTATTCTATTGTATTCGTCATTTCCTACAAAATTAGTCAATATAACTCTAGCTTTAAATTTGTCAATTCATATTAGTTGCATGTCTTTGAATGAAAATTCACGAACAGTGTGTATATATAAAGAAGAAAAACTCAAAATAAGTAATTTATTAGTAGAAAAAACAGATTATTATTAGATATTATCAATTAAATGATGTTTATTCCTTCTCTTCAAATAAGAATCAAATCTATACCCATCGTACTTTCTTCGACGTAATTTCTTTTAAAATATTATTCTCTCTATAGTTTACTAAAACATCTTGGCCTGTCTAGAACTATCACAAATTTATTTCTAAAACGCTCTTCGAAGACGGCTCTGGTAGAATCGTTTAAGATATGGTTAGGTAGTGGGAGGAGCTCGGACAGTAAAGGTGAGCGTTAATGCATTTTAAAGGGGCCCTTTAAACCTACACTTGGGTCCCAAGCGCTACTCGAAGCTCCTCCTCCTACAACACGATGGGCCCAGCACCCGCTCGGTGAATCCATGGAAAAATAAGTTGTTTCTTCTCACCTTACAGTGTATAACTATATATTTGTAATACAAATAAATATGTTCTAATTCTTTAAAAGATTTAAAGCCAAATAAAATACGCATTCAAAGCAAACATTTCATACAATATTATTGAATTATTTTGTTAATAAGTGTACTTGAAACATTTTATTTTTTCCTTACCTTAAATTGGTTTTTTATTAAGAATTTTTTTAGCTTCACGCTTTGTGCCGCATATTGCAGGGTAGGTAGAGGGAACTGCAGGAACGATATGAATCTAGTGTTAAGGCACAAAGTACAAACACATACTACTTTCTCCGTTCCCGCTTAAAATTTTTTATAATTAAATATATAACTAAAACAAACTGCATTAAACTATAAAAATAAAAGTAGCAGGAACAGAGAGTCTTAACACTAGGAGTTTATGGTTCTTGCTACTCTGCCTACCCTGCTATGTACGAGGTAGAGCGTGAAACTAAAAACACAAAAAATATGTTTCAACCAATTCTAAATGACTCATGCAGTCTGCTAAGTTGTTTGTACTGTGAGTACTCTCCTTCATTGAAATTAGTTTTTATTGGAGGAGGTCACAAAGACACTTACTACACTCAATAATAAAAATAATATATATAATAATAATATTTTATTTTGTAACAAGTAATGTAGTACAATATGATGGACACACACATATTTAATTAAAATAGAAAAAAACACAAATATGTCACATATGCCTTTCTTTATTAATCAGAAAATTAATATATAAAAGATATTATTATGTCAACTTAACTACAAAAATTACAACATATATAATATATGTTACATATTTCTACTTTACGTATAGTGGACAAAGAAAACTTCATTTCTACGTCAAATTCCATACATAAAGTCTCCACTAAATTCACATTTCATACAAAGGTCGAAAAAGTCCATACAAAGGTTTCAACATAAAAATCTACATAAAACACACGTACTTAAAAAAAAAACAAAAAATATTATAATATTATATCGTAATAAATCCACAGTATCTTTAAAAGAAAAATTAAACGGTTAGAAATAGACATGTAAAAGTTCTTCAAAAGTTTCTTCCTTATTAAGCAAAGTAAAATTATCTGAGAAGAAAATGGTATTATTAATGCATGTATGTACAAGCCTACGTACCTCAACAACATACTAAAGTTTTGAAAACTCTTAACTCTACAACATGCGCATTCATAAATTAGATGACGACACAATACTAACGAAGTCTTTCCGAACTTTTAGTAAATACGGGGCTTCCCCGAGATGCTGCTGTAATGTCAGACACGGCATACTTGCGACAACTTTTATTTTATACTTTTTACTTTTATTTGAGTTAGCTATTTTTTATTTATAGTTTTTTGAAAATAATTAAAACCCTATAAAAATGAGTAGTTAATCTGTATCTCTTGGTCTAAACACGCTAGCTGATAATTATGATTTTGTGAAGCAAGAAATATAAGCATAACATAATTTTGACGTACTTTTAAAAACTTTTGTATATAGTTAACGTTTTGTTATAGAATTAACTCGTTATCTAAAAAATATATATGCTAAATTCTCATATTTTTACTATATTCAGTACACAAATGCCAATTTAAAATATTACTCTGTCTCAAGGATGCTTCTTACCAACTAAAACCTTAGACTTTGTCGTTTTTCTAGCCGAAACTCAATTTCCATATGTATTCGCGGTATGAAATTCAGAATGGCTTTTGTGGTAGAACATTTGCATTGTTAATTGTGCTTTCCCCGAACAGTGAACTTCCGAGACGAGACCTCGTCTACTTCACGAAAATTTAACTATTTTGTATATCGTTGTATTACAAAATTATATTTCAGTCGATTATTTTTTTACATAAATTAAGAAATAAAAGAAGATAATTTTTTTTATATATTCTTGATCCGAATGAAGGCTAATAAGATACTAGTAAGTTGTGAATGTAGACCATGAACTTAAGCAACATTTTTTACAACATTTTTTTAACAATTCATCCTTACAGGTGCTATAGAGGCGTGCTATATAGGAGAAAGTCATTGCTGCCTGTATTATTCAGTATTTATAGAATAATTTCAGCGGGGACGGAGAAAACGCGGACTAAGCAACGGAGTGTCTTAACACTAGATTCCACGGTTCCTGCAGTTCCCTCTGCCTACCCTGCCATGTGCGGGATAAAAGCATGAAGCTAAAACAAAACATTCAGTTTTTATTCAATATGAGGTTAATGCTCTAAAAAACGGAGGGTTTGGAATCTCGACATATAGGTTTCAGTTTCTTTTCTTTCATTATATGTTACTCTTGTTACAGTGATCATCTCAAAGTGTGACCAAATAGCTTTAATATGCCATATTGTATTATACTTGAAAACCACTGTTTTATGCTGAGTTTATTAATTTAGGAATAATTGATACGAAACTCTTTCTATGATACTCGAAACATCCCTCGTCAGCACTATATCTGGACATATAAATAAGATAGTATTGTTTAACAGTTGCCTTTAAAGACAATTTTAATAGGTTGCAGGAAAGAATTATCGTAAGGAAGTTAGTACAAAGTAGAAATATAATGTTTCAAGAACCCTCAATATTAAATTGATTGATTGACTTGGTTAACATCTTTTAAAGCACGACTTCCACTCGGAAAAATATATTAAGCCTATTTTTCTTCGCTCTGATAATAAGAAAACGCGGCCTTTAGTTTAACACGTAATGTTCCGGCTGCCTAAAAAATATTTAAATTGCATCTTTTGCGATGATGTAGTGGCATTAAATTCTGTCTAAAATTCAGATAGAAAATGGCAACTTGGTCACTAAGCTAGTAAAATATTGTCTATATAGGATATGAAGTAGAAGAAAACCTTTTAACAAAGGCGACTTTAAATTTTTACTATACTGAACCTTGTATCGAGGAGAGCTTCCTCCCTCTATTGTCCAAGCTCATTCTTAACTCAATCAAACTTAAAATAATAAATACTGCTAGTGCTGCCACAAATTTTCTAGAAATAAGTTGATGATACTTGTAGAAAGCTAACATTTTCAGTAAACTATATAGATTTCGTTGTTATACATTTCGCTCCTACTTCTACCGGTTACAAATTAACTACAAATTCCTCAGTCGGTTCGTTTGTAAGTTGGAAGTACTTGTTACTTTAAATAATGATCTTATGGCAAAGGCTTCTAGAACTACTCTAGTTGTGTCCAAAGCTTAAGTAAATAGATTATTAAAACATTATTTTATATGACAAAATATTTGTTAAAAACGTGACAATTTTTGGTTTTATTCGTAGTATTCTAGCATTTACCAACAGGGTCACCCATGTCCTCTTAAAAGGACATATACTCGTACTAGAAAAATCACACTCCAAGCAGTAGTTTATGAGATTAGCGTGATCAACCAAATATCTAATGTATGGAGAAGTACACTTGTGATGTTCTTACTTTATTTTTGTTGAAGCAGAAATTCACAACTTATAATGGCAATAAAATAAATTTTCATCAAGTAATTCAAATTTATTTAAAATTGAATTACTCTTGCCTAACTTAGTTATAATCCAACACAAAATACTAACGGAGCCTAAGTATAATTTCTTTGGATATTACACAATTTACTCATGTTACCAAAATGTTATGCAAAAATAATTACTAAGCGAATGTTTTACATATATAAGTCAACATAGTAGAAATACTTTTTAAAACCTACCTTTATCATGTCACATTAGTTAGACATTAGTCATGTCGTAACAATAGTGTTGTAACGTAACGCTTCTTGTTTAGATTCGATTTCATACACTGCACTGTTTTTTAAAATGGCATTCATATCCTTATCTCGTATTCATATCCTTATATAGGTTAATGGAAAACTCGCAGGTTGGTTTCATGATGATGTCATTAAGCTTATCATACATTATCATAAAAATCAAAAATATATTAAAAGTTTCAGCTAAACCTGAAACCGGAGGTGAGTCAAATTTAACTGGATGGAATTACAGACATTATATATCCTGCTGGTACAGAGAAAAAAAAATGGTAATTATTGAGCAAGTGAAATGTATAGATAATAGACAATAACTTGACTTCGATTCCAATAGCTGTTATAAAAAATCAATAAAATGGGTGAAAAGTTGAGATTGAGACCATTTCCAAGGTTCCCTGCTCCAATATTAAAACGGGACCTTATAACTAAGAACCGACTGTTCGTCTTACAGTCTGTCCGCTTGTCACCAAACCAGATCTCATGAACCGTGAAAGTTAAACAGTCAAACATGATATTTTTTCTTTCGATATTATAATCAGAATAACCTCTCGTCTAGAACTCGCATTAATTTATTTCGTAAATAGTTTCCTTCGTCAATAAACAATTTTTATATGTATATATATCAACCGCCGCGTGAGCTATAGAAGAAATTATATATAACTGAAATTTGTGGCATTCACTTGTCATACATATAACCCTTATGATATATAAGATATATTTCTGCAAAGCTTAATGTGAAGACCGTCGTGGCGCAGAGACGCAACGTTTGCTTTTAACGTGACGGTTTCTGGGTTCGATTCCCACTCGAGGAAGATAAAATTTTCTATTTCTATTTTCTTCGCTCTAGCAAATAGGCATTGTGCGGCGTTGAGTTCCGCCACTCAACACGTAATGCCTCGAAAAAGCGGGGACGGAGAAAGCAGGGACTAATCACTGATTTATCATTGACTTTTCACTGACTTATCACCCTCTAAATGTGGTATACGCGAATAAAAAATGTCAAATACAACCAACTCCAGCCGACTCACTAGTATTTCCATAAAAATTCACAATTTATTGTAACATTGTTTTTATGTTGATTTTTATTTTACAGCCATACAACGAATCCAATATTGAATCAATACCGTTTGTGTTTCATATCAAAATATATTCATATTGACAAAAATGTTTACATATTTTTTGAACTGTATCGTTTTTGCTTTGGAGTCAATCATTGGAGTGAATTCGAAGATTCTTTACAACACTTACGCTGTAGATATATCAAGGTCGACGATTCATGACCCTTATGGTATATATTTACATTACCAAATTACCTTCACTTTACGAAATTACTGTATAGTTTTCATGTATTTGTATGTGTAATTAAATAAGTTTATAAATATTATAGTGACAACTAAGTGAGTTTATCAATAACTTTATACTATATAAAGTTATTTATGAACTCGCATAGTTGTAGCCCAAGTATAAGTGACAGTTAAAAAAAATTCAGCAGATATTGGTTTCTCTAATGATCGTATTATAATTAATTATCTATTGTTTTAAGTTAGAAAAGGTGTTAACGAATTACAAACTGTATTGTTGTAAAGAAATTAAAAAAAAGTTTATTTTAAAAAAGCACTGGTAGGCCAATTGAGGTTTTTTAAGGGAAGACACTGTACTGTGAATGACCTCAGAGTCCAGTTGTACACGTATTTTCAAATTCTACATACCCTCCTTTTCATGACATAGGAATATATGGAATGCGCTTTAATTCTGTATCAAACGTGGTAAAACAGGCCGTTCCCAAATGTCCTAAATGTCAATAGTACCTTATTTTAATTTTTCACAAGACACCTTATTAAATTAATCCAAAGTTAAATCGGTGTGATTTATTTGATTTAATAAATGCAGTTTTTTATTTAGTTGTAATTTTTATATTGTTACAGTAATAGATAAAACGTGCTTATTGAAACCGGATGAAGGGCCTTGTAGGGCAGAAATTCCTATGTTCTTCTACGAGCCGTCAACACGTAACTGTTCAACGTTTCTATGGGGAGGCTGTCAAGGGAATGGCAACAGATTTGATACTAATAGTGAGTGTAGACGTAGCTGTCTTAGTTCACCTGACCGGCCGAGTGAGTATTAATGTAATAAGATTAAAATCAATGAAGCTTGGTGTTAAGTTTCCATATTTCAACACGTCATGTATCAAAACTGTGCAGAATATCTCGAACGATATGTTACTGGGTTCGATTCCCACTCGGGGAAAATGGATTATCCTATTTCCATTTCCTTCGTTCTGGCGAAGCGCGGCATTGATTTCCGCCACTCAAAACGCAATGCTTCGTAAAAGGCGGAAAGCGAGGACGGAGAAAGCAGGGTCTAAGCAACGGAGTGTCTTAACACTTGGTTGGTATGGTTCCTGCAGTTTCATCTGCCCACCCTGCCATGAGCTGGATAAAGCGTGAAGCTAAAAAAATATGCTTTAATACTATATCCTCTCTAAATATTAAATGCTTATTCCTTTTTTTTTTTAGATGCACGCTTCATCCCGCACATCGCAGGGTAGGCAGAGGGAACTGCGGGGATGACGCTTATTTCACTATATACATTCAGTTGTTATTTACTTTGGTGTATTTTTGTACCGAGTAACACATTTAAACAGTATCCATATAAGCATTTCTAATCTATTCAATCGACTGCCAAGCTAGCTTAAAATTATGAAATAAATTTTAGTATAGAGACGACATGTGGACAATTTCTTATTCACATTGTCAAAAAATCAGATATATATATATATATATATATATATATATATAATATATATATATATATATATATATATATATATATATATATATATATATATATATATATATATATATATATATATTATATATATATATATATATATATATATATATATATATATATATATATATATTATATATATATATATATATATATATATATATATATTATATATATATATATATATATATATATTATATATATATATATATATATATATATATATATATATATATATATATATATATATATATATATATATATATATATATATATATATATATATATATATATATATATATATATATATATATATATATATATATATATATATATATATATATAATATATATATATATATATATATATTATATATATATATATATATATATATATATATATATATATATATATATATTATATATATATATATATATATATATATATATATATATATATATATATATATATATATATATATATAATATATATATATATATATATATATATATATATATATATATATATATATATATATATATATATATATATATATATATATATATATATATATATATATATATATATATATATATATATATACTTAGTCTTGCCATCAATATTGTTATAAAGAAAAGCACGACTATTTTTTTATACGTAACATTTATTCCTTTCATAGTGAGTTTAATACATCAATATATAACTATTAAAAATATACAATGTTTATTCGAAGTGGTCCCCATTGGCTGCAATACAGTCTTTTAAACGTTGAGGCCAGTTATCAATAGCAGCACGAACTCTTTCTAGAGGAAAATTCTTCACTGCCAACCGAATGGATCGTTTTAGGGACTCCAAATTATCATGGCGTTTAGAGCAAGCCTTACTCTCTAAAACTGACCATAAATCATAATCCAATGGATTTAGGTCAGCTCTTGACGACGGCCAGTTTTCAGTGCTGATAAAGTCCGGAACGTTAGTTTTCAACCAAGATTGGGTGGATCGAGCTCTATGACCCGGTGCCGAGTCTTGTTGAAAGCACCATTCTTTGTTATTGAACATGGTGTTAGTTAAAGACTTAACTACCGTCTCAAGAATGGTATTTTGATAAACTTGTGCCGACGTTTTAATACCTTTTTACAAAAATATGGCTCAGTCACCCCTTCATAGCTAACACCCCACCAAACCATCACTGAAGTGGGATAATGCCCACGTTGTACTCTGTTTACTAATTGCGAAGCTTCTTTAGAGCTTCCAGCATAAATACGGTCATTTTGTTTATTAAAATACTGCTCAATTAATTAAGTACGGTGGCAGCGGAGGATCCAAAAAAAACCAAATCTTTAAACTTATTTATTAAAAAATATTATTACATTCTAACTTATAACTAAAAAGGTGACTACTTGCTCGATGCTAGAGACAAGAGTGTCTTATAATTGAAATTACTTATTAATATATGGTTGAAATTATATTAATAAAAAGAATACATGGAAAATGCCTTTGAGTGTTAAATTACATGCCGCTATTATTCTTAGATCTGTAACAATGGTGAACAAGTTTTGCGGAGCCTGACTAATTGAAATTATATTAAAAAGAATACATAGAAAATGCCTTTAAGTGTTAAATTACATGCCGCTATAATTCTCCGATCTAATGTAATATTGAACAAATTATGTGGAGCCTGACTAAGCGATCCCACGGTAGTGTGGGTACGTAACACCTCCCTCCTGAAGAACAGCACCTATTCAGCGTCCTTGGATCTTGAATAGTGCAGGAGAATTTGTTTCACTGGATCTGGAGTCCTAGCTTCCTCCTTGGATATATCCCTTTCGGTTGACCATATTTTCCAATTTTCTTCATAATTTTTACAAGTATATAGAAAATATGTTTTATAGTTGCCACTAAAATAATTCCATATAGCGGAATCGTTATACAGGCTATCAGGTGCTGTAGATGGTTTTGAAAAAAGTGCAGATAATAATAAAGTGCGATATGTGCAGTTGTGTAGAGATTTTTCTATTTTCTTCATGGATGTAGCACAAATTTATTGAGTTAAGTTTTACAGTCACTTAAGGATTTTTTTTTAATTTTAAGTTAATACTAGATTAATCAATAATTTTTAAAGCTTGTCCCTTTGTATAAAACATCTTTTTCGTAGTGTGTAGTACAAAGTAACTTCTATGTATTTTCGTATATTTCTGCTTGTTGCACGTTGGCTGTATAATTAATGGTAATGAGATAATATCTATAGTCTGTTCGACTGCTTCTGTAGTAAAGATAATTGATGCGCAATGACAGGAACCTTGCAGATGTTGTGTTATTATAAGACTCTTGTTATAATATGGCTGTTTTTCTTGATTAAAATTTAGCTTATGATCATTTAAATATGATTCTCCAATCTTCGGGCATTCAGCCTCTATGTACATAAAATCATTTTCGTGAATTGCTTTTATAAGGTTGTGGAAGGATAGGGATTTCATGATTCATTTTAGGTACAGAGGACAGGTGATATAAGACATATTTTCTAGGATAGACAATCGGATATTTCTAAACTAAAATATTATTAAAGGAATTTCATCTAAGCAATCTCTAAGCCCATATTTAAAATTTCATTCTTCTTATAAAATTTAAATTAAACTTGAATTTAAAGTTTGAAATAATTCGAAAAAAAAATTAATTAATTTTAAAGCTTGAGTTAATTTTAAAACTAGTCAAATTTAAATGGATTGTTAATCAATTTAAATAAAAAAAATAAATTTAAGTTAGTTAAAAGTAAAGAAAAATTGAAGTTCATTTTGAAATTTGAAAAAAAAAATTAAATTCATTTTAATTTTAAAATAAAAATTGAGTTAATTTTAAGATTTCAAAAATAATAGGTTAATTTTAAAATTAAAGTAATCTGAGCTAATGTTAAATTTTATAAAATTGAGCTTATTTTAAAATTAGAAGAATTGAGTTTAATTTTTATGTTCAAAAAAAATTCAGTTAATTTTAAAAAGAAAAAAATGACTTAATTTAAAAAAAAATATTTAGAGTTAATTTTATATTAGGACAATTTGAGTTACATTTAAAATTTAAAAAAAAATTTGGTTAATTTTTAAATTAGAAAAATTAAGTTAGTCAAAAAAATCGTATTTTAATTAATTGTTTACATTCTTTAAATACTTTAATAAATATTCTAACTACTTTTGGTTGCTAGCTAGCTTCTTCACATTTCTTTACGAAATTTTGAGATATCTAAATTTTTGAGGCAAAGAATATTAATTTTACGAACCACAAATTATTATTTTGCTCCAGTAAATTAATAACTATATGACGTCCAGTCGAAATTTACGGAAATACTACTTATTTCTGAAACTAATCTATCAATGTCCTCTCTTAACACGATTAATTAAAAAAAATTCAGATATGGGGAAAATTTTTCTAATTTTATTTTAACTCATTTATTTTATATTTAAAACATACTAGTGCTAATTATTTGCAATGTAACAAAAATGAAGCTACTTTGAGTTTAATAATTTAATTTTTTTATTATTTAATTTTTTTTTTAACTCTCAGTATATTGGCCAAATTATTTTTTTTTTATTGATCAATTAACTTTTTTCTACTTTAATCAGGGTCGACATCGATATCGTAACAATTGAACTAGGTACTTTTTTTAATGTAGTATTTGCTACATGTAGGCGTTTCTTGTTATTTTTTTTTTTGCTAATATGAATGAGTAATTGTTACCCTGTGTAAAATTAGGGGCAAGTTAAGGTCGATATGCTTTAGAATTTCTAATGAATATCTATCAGACAAATTATTAATATTATTACATTAATAATTTTAAAGTACTTTTTTTGATAAAATGTTTAGTAATTTAAAGTATTCGATGTAAAGAGGTGTCATTAATAGAAATATTTTTTATTCGGTCATGATCGTCATGTATGTAATATTGCAGCAATTTCTCTATTGCAG
Source organism: Dione vanillae (assembly GCA_037178615.1). Lineage (NCBI taxonomy): Eukaryota > Metazoa > Arthropoda > Insecta > Lepidoptera > Nymphalidae > Dione > Dione vanillae. Next base: position 746,086 of record JAZFAU010000044.1, on the reverse strand, counting down.
CATTTTCTACGAATCAAATAAAATTTGATGGTTAGTTATTGTATGAAATCTAAAAAAATATTAATTATGGTGCAACTAAAACTTTATTTGAAATTTTGTGTAATAAACGTAGAGCCTTTATCTGTCTTATTATCTAACTTAGACATTTTTTATTTTCTTGAAAAAAAAACTAATATTAGTTAATTGTTATTATCTTATTCTAAATGACGTTAACCGTGTCGAAAACGTTAAAAATGCTTAACCTATGAGTCCTCGATTGCCTCAGAAGGGAAATCTTGGAAATGGTTAAAATAAAAGGATCTAAATCTAAGGATAAGCAATCACTAGAACGATTCTAATGTACTTACAGTTAAATCTGGTCTTCTTTGGTGTATCAATGTTTGGATACGCCTCGCTGCGCCGCCTCGTAGATTCTGGATACTCTTCATGGTGCTTGAAAGCCACCCGGGTGGACCGCGACGTTATTTCTTAAGAAATTTATATTACGTTGCTCGCGACCCGGCCCGCGAGTATCCTACCGACTGCGCCAATTAAGTACGGTGGCAGCGGAGGATCCAAAAAAAACCAAATCTTTAAACTTATTTATTAAAAAATATTATTACATTCTAACTTATAACTAAAAAGGTGACTACTTGCTCGATGCTAGAGACAAGAGTGTCTTATAATTGAAATTACTTATTAATATATGGTTGAAATTATATTAATAAAAAGAATACATGGAAAATGCCTTTGAGTGTTAAATTACATGCCGCTATTATTCTTAGATCTGTAACAATGGTGAACAAGTTTTGCGGAGCCTGACTAATTGAAATTATATTAAAAAGAATACATAGAAAATGCCTTTAAGTGTTAAATTACATGCCGCTATAATTCTCCGATCTAATGTAATATTGAACAAATTATGTGGAGCCTGACTAAGCGATCCCACGGTAGTGTGGGTACGTAACAAATTGTAAAAATTTTCTCATCCGTAAACAAAATTTTTTTGTGACCTCCCTTTGCGTACCGCTTAAGTAGTTGTTTGGATTTTACCACCCTATTCTTCTTTAAATTATCAGTTAAGAAGTGACCAGTACGTCTCTTATAGGCTGCAAGTCCTAAGTCATCTTTTAATATACGCGACATGGTTCTAGGAGCTATCTTCATCTCCCGAGATAAAATCTTTTGCTTACGGACAGGATTTCTTCGAATTCTTTCCCTAACTGCTTTAATCACCTTTTTCACACGAACGGTACGTGGACGGCCAGATCTTTTTCTGTCACAAACAGAGGAGGTATCATTGTACCTATCAATAGCCCGGTAAACAAACATTTGACTAATACCAAGCGGGTGGAGGGTTTTAAAAATTGCACTTTTCTCCATACCTACTTTATGTAAGGCAATCACAGCGATTCGGTTCTCTTTATCACCCCACTCCATTTTAATATAACAAAATATTTAACAATATAATGGCGCGAAAATAAGAAAACACATCAAGCAATCATATAAAAATGACAGATTCCAAATTCAAACGTAATATTTTCTTTTTTTGAATAGTAACAGTATTTATGGCCAGACTAAGTATATATACATATATATATATATATATATATATATATATATATATATATATATATATATATATATATATATATATATATATATATATATATATATATATATATATATATATATATATATATATATATATATATATATATATATATATATATATACATATATATATATATACATATATATATATACAGGAACGCATTTAATAATAATAAAGGAATAAGAATAACACAAAACTCACTATTACCACTAGAATGAAACAAAGACCTAAAGAAAATTGTAATGTCCTTTAGGAATGAAACCTAAATGGTGCAGTTTAAGTTTTGACTATGGTTTTTGTTTTGGAGCACTTAAGCGATGGTACTACGACCCTTTATGGAAAGTTTGCAAAGAAAGAATATATTCTGGCTGTGGAGGAAATAGAAATAACTTTTATAATAAAGAACAAGTACGTATATAAAAACTTAAAACATTTTTGCTGATTTAAATAAGTTTTCAGCTTTGAGTTTTATAATATAGAGTTTTGTATATAACGGAGCAAGGCCTTTGTGTGTTGAATGGCGAAACTCAACACCATGCCACGACTACGAATATACCTTTTCTTATTTAAATAGGTTTTAGTTGTTTAATAAGTAGGAAATAAAAAAAAAATTAATATATTTGTCAATTGAATATTTTTCACAAAGTCACAGAAGACAAGCACTTCTTTTTCACAGATTTCAATAGTATTTTCGTTACAGTGTTTTTAGAGCCATACCAAAATCTTTAATACTTATTTCAATCCTTTCTTAAATTATAATAACCTTATATTGTTAATAAATTTAATATAACCACTAAATAGCTATAACTTGAATTTTCATAGCATACCATGAATTCAATGTGCTCAGACCATCGTGTTAGGAGAGACGCTTGGTACTTAAGGCCCTGAGTTACGCTTAAGGACCTGCTTTGAAATTAACATTAGCGCTCGCCTCGACTGTCCGAGCTTACATACAGTATCTAACTTAATTCAAAATGATTCTACTCTGGACCACCTTGCCGTATATTTTAGTACAACCATATAATAAAAGTCTAGTAAGCCGACGATATTTATAAAAAGGCCTAGATCTTTAATCAGATAGATATATTTCTATTTTTCTACACTATTATTGTACTATGACGTGACGTAGTGCCTGACTGGTATTTAAACGGCTTTGGGTTTGATTTTTACTCGGTGTACTGAAGTATTTACATTTCTCCGTGTAACAAGGCAAAATATAACATAGAATTCTGTCATAGAATTCTGTCAGAGAAGAAAGTAGAGCAGGTGAAAAAGTGTCTTTACGCTTAATTTCCTCTGCATACTCTGCTATGGAGAGTAAAGTGTAAGGTTTTTATTTATTTATTCATAGCAGTGTATATTATTGTTTAATTTTAAAGTTACTTAAGTTATATTACTTTCCAATAAAATATGTCTTCAAAGATTCGAACAAGATTTTAATATTATTAAATTTCATCTATTTGCAGTGTGAGTCGTTGTGTCGTTTTGGTACTGGCTATAGAAGTTCAACAGTAAAGAGCAAAGGTGGATTGAAAAAGGTCCTGATACTGAACCCCTTAAGTGCCACATCAAAAAGGGGAAAGAATCAAACTTTTTATACAACAAATGCTACTACTATAAGAAAGGATATCAAAAATCAAAATAAAACTACAATAAAAATGAAAAGATATAATTTATATTAAATACAAATATTAATATGTTTTTAACTTTATTTTTCACAAAACATAGTCTTGCCAGGTGCCAAAAAACACATTAGAAGTAGCTTCTATTAATAGTCTAAATTACATGTTAAACGCAGAAGAACGCAGAAATCTATAATGTATTATATACTTTGGGCCATATTGTCCATTTAATCATTTACTTGATTGCTGTAAGCGTTTGGTATATTACATTTAACAAAACAACTAATAAATAAAATCTTATTGACATATTGTATATCGACTAGTCTTTTAGATTAAGCATTGGCTTATTTTTACGTTTAATTGAAATTAATTTCTTTTAGCTAGAGAAAATGGGGCTGCAAATGTTCCCTGCATAGTTATTAAACCTCATCTACTGTCTGGACCAAATTCTTTATACGCTTATGACCGTTGTGGCGCGTAAGCATCTGCCTGTAAACGCGACGGTTTCTGGGTTCGATTCCCACTCGAGGGAGATGGATTTTTCTATTACCATTTTCTTCGCTCTGGCAACTAGGCAAAGCGCAGCGTTGAGTTCCGCCACTCAACAAGCAGTACTTCGAAAAAGGAGGAAAGTGGGGACGGAGAAAGCAGGGACTAAGCAACGGAGTGTCTTAACACTAGGTTCCCACGGTCCCTGCCGTTCCCTCTGCCTACCCTGCCATGTTGCGTATAAATTTATAAAAATACAATAATTTGAAAAAAACAATGGTTGCCTGTAAAGTCGGTTTTACAGGCGAAGATTTTACGTGACAACGTCTTTTTCTCGGTAGAATATTTATTGATATGAATATTATTAGAATTGCACAAATTTTAACTATAGAAAATATATTTTGTTTACTAAAACATTGTACATGTAAACTTAAACTTAACTAATTCCTATTTGAGTGATGTTGTTGAGGATAGGACGATGACAGGAGAAAGAAAGAAAGAAAAAATGAAAGGAAGTGTTTCTGCTGTAATGTGTCTTGCGAAAGTCAAGTCGATGGTTGTTCCTTTTAACGTAGTTCACTTAGAAACGTTTGATACGCAATCAAGATTATACGCATATTTCTTGAAATTAAGAAACGAGTTGTCAGACTTTACTTTTTTGTTAAAATCACCACACAGAAGAATTGGTATACTAGAATCAACTTGTACGAACGGTGGCACGCACTGGCTGTTGTGAACGTACTGACCGAGTCCTTGCCATAGTAACATTCCAATATCCTGCATACTAGCTCCTGGATGAATATATACAGCACCGAGTATAAACTTGAAGCTACTATTAGCGGTGAAGCGAGTAACGTCAGTCATGCACATGTTACCCTTGTAAATGACGAATCTAAGCACTCCACATTTTCCGATCCGAACCGTATCCGACCGATCATAGGTCGGTGACTCATCGTAACGTTACCGGGCGTTACACTTTTTCATGAGTGACTCCGAGCCGCAACCTAATTTAAGACGTTCTCACGTCAAAAAAATAACAATAAATATAAAATAATGGTTTAAAAATGATAGAGCACGTATATGGGAAATTATTTTCAATACGAAATTAAATAAGCATCTGCTTTCTTAGGATTTCTTACTTCAAGCAAACCAAATCATTACGTGGCGCCTATTACAGCTATTTGTATAACATCTGTCAAAAATGCGTGCCGCTGTCATGCTGAATTTAGTAATAAATATCTAGATCGGTAGTACCTTAGAGTACAGAAAATATCAACCTCTAAGTGCGATGTAATGATAATGTGTTGTAATAACCACTGTTTATGCTTATTTTGGATTTTTATCAAAGTTATCGCCTAATAAAAATGGATACGGTGTATTCTTTTGAGCAAGAATTATGAAAATTGGCAGTAAATTAGAACATATAGTGGAAACATAGAAAGTTTGTAAGATATATCCTAGAAAAAAAACATTGCAAGCGTATATCTGTAGTTATTTTCATATAAAATGAGTGAGAAAATTTTAAGTTTATCTATATTTATAAGTTGTATTTTGCCCATCGGAAAATCTACAATCATGATATTTCTACGGTGTCTTCTATGTACTAGTGCCTACTATTACCGATATTTTTGGTAATAAAATATACATTTACCTTAATTTAAAATCATTAAAAAAAGTGTGAATTAATAAAAATCTAAATCACTAAAGAAATAAAAAAAATCTTTATAATGTTTTTGTTTTTTTTTTTTTTTTTTTTTAACTTATAAGTTGTTGTCAATATAGTTGTTATTCCTCTACTGTTATTGCTAAAAATATTGACTGTTGTGAGAATTACAAAAACAATATACCAACTGTAATTGTAACGGTTTCTGGATTCGATCCCCAGTCGGGGAAGATGGATTTTTCTATTTCCAGTTTCTTCGCTCTGGCAAACTAGGCAAAGCGCGGCGTTAAGTTCCGCCACTCAACACGCAATGCCTCGAAAAAGGTGGAAAACGGGGATGGAGAAAGCAGGGACTAAGCAACGGAGTGTCTTAACACTAGGTTCCCTGCAGTTCCCTCTGCCTACCCTGCCATGTGCGGGATAAAGCGTGAAGCTAAAAAAAAAATATATACCAAAACGGCAATAAATATTAGGTTAAAATTTATTTAGAAAAGTTATTTATTAAGCATGTTTAAAGTAAAATATTTCAAACAACCATATTAAGTATAAAAATATATATTTGAAAATGTAGTTATATTTATAAAAATATTATATAGCAACATAGCATGATATTTATGAATCATAAATCACAGAAATCAACCAACTTTTTATTTTGTGGCAACAAAATAATGATTTACTTCGTTTTAAATTTGTAGGAAAATTAAGTTCATACATTTTTATAGGTTGGTTAGACTCGATTTTTAACACAATCTAACAAAAAGTAATGTAACAAAGCCTTATTGTAGTAGTAGTAGTGCAAAAATATATTATAACGTTAATATTTTCCGTTCTTTGGTTAAATCAGAGATACTGCGATAGACGTTAAGAAATTAAGTATTCATATTACTTATATATGCTATAGTTGTAGCTATAGCTTAAAATACCCCTTTCTGGATACCTTCTAAATTCTCTAAGCGATTGACCTACACTTTCACATTCAGATACTGAATCATTTTCTTCATTTGTCTCCCAAACCCTTGTTTTACTAATAATAATAAAGGAGAAATCAAAATTTCATCATAAACAAATTTCATTTTCTTCTTACAAGCTTCGTTTTGCTAATTCTTCTGTGACTAGTTTTGTAACGTTTGCATAAACTTGTTCACATCTGTAAACAATACAATATTAGATAAAAATAAACATAGTTTTAAAATACTAAAAAACACGCTTTTTAAGTATATCAAACTAAAAAGTAAACAATAATTCTTCCAACAGTAATGATAGAAAAATACTAATATTATTGTGAAAAAGCGTGGGGCGCTTTGTGCCATATTTTACGTATACTAAGCGACTGAAACTATAATGTGCATCGGAAAAGGAATGACGAACTCAAAAGGAAAATATGGCACAAACCGCCCCATGCTTTTTCACAATAATATTAATATTTTTCTATCATTATTGTTTTAAGAATTATTGTTTACCTTTTAGTTTGATATACTTAAAAAGCGTGGTTTTTAGTTTTTTAAAACTATGTTTATTTTTTATTTTTTAGTTCAATGTGGTACATTATTATTATTTTATTTCTTTTTATTTAATTGAATATTTGACTTTTTTTACTGGTGCATGAAATCAAAATAATATATTGTAAAATAAATAAAAAAAATAACAATAAAGTAAAAATCAAATAAAAATAGACTAAAAAACAATACTTTGTTTTCACTGGTGCGAACAGGATTCGAACCCACGACCACAGCATCTAAAGTCACTGCAAAAAAAATCATTGCAACTCCGCCCTTCAGGCCACTCAGCTAAAAAGACGCATATGCAAGATGTATATACAACTTATATAAGCCACGGTTCCTCAGTGCAAGGAGAGTTACTCAGTTACAAGTGAAACTAATAAAAGCGTATTAAAAACATGTTAAATACAGCAGGTTAATTGGTATCTAAATTTAAGTTATCAGGGAAAATGACAAGAGAAATGAGATCTGAAAGAAGAGAACCATAAAATAATGTTTCAGGAGGGCTCAGGAAACTTTACAAAATGAAGACGATTCCTTGATCAGATTATTTCCCTCTGCATGATCATCGATATTTATTGGCTATATATATACCAGAAAGTTTTAAGTGCTTCGGTAAATTTGAAAAAGGAGTTCAGAGGGTTATACTCGTAAGAAAAAATATGCCTTGATATTATGCGAACGAACGGGCTACTGATTGTAAATTATACTATTATATACTAGCCTCATATCCTCAATTTGTATAATAATTTTTACTCATATTAATTTACCTTCCATTACTGACAGAAGACATCAGTTTGAATATATATCTGGGGCAAACATCAGCGTGCATGACTCTAGCATGGAACAAAATACCTTGGCATATACAGTACGTTATGATAGGTAGGGGTATTTGATCCGTTAAAATCTTTTTATCATATAAAATCGTTGAATATAGCTGAAAAAACAAAAACAAATTATGAAAATAATAAGCCAATTCTGGGCTTTTCTAATTTTCTTTTATTACTTCTTAAGCTTAATGTCGACAAGCGTAAATAACTTACAGTTATAAAAATCTGTACTTTAATTTCTTCTTCAATTTTATTAAAATCGTAAACCTAAAAATTAAATTTACAAGGGGAAATACAACTAACAAAACTTAAGTAAGCTCAACTTCAAATGCACTTCTTTTGCTCATGGCAAAAAAAGCTTCATATGACAAGTTCTCACCTTAAAAGCTCCTGTCAATGACGCTATTGCAAATCCCAGGCTAGGTTTGAAAATAAACGACAATCCTGCGATGAATCCAGCCGGCAATGCATACTCTGCTGCATCGTATCCTTGTTTACGACATAAGTAACATATGACAGCCTGCAATGTACGTTACATTATATTTTATAGACATTTTTCTTTATATCTATATTGAAATATAGTAATATGTTGCCCAGATAAACTAAGATATAGTGGATAAAACTATATTTATGTAACTATATAATTTTTGTAAAGCTTATTTTAAAATATTTCTTTCATTTTGCCACAAATACCAAAAGCAATTTTAAAATACAAGAATTTCTTTTAAATTTCGTTCACAAATCATATTATTAAACAATTTTTTAAAAGTAAAGTTTATAATATATTATGATAATCCTACACCAGTATCAAATCAAATAAAATCGTACTCTGTAAATACCGGTATAAGTGCCAAAGAATAGACCTAAGTTGAAATGATGACTCTTTATGCTTGACAAGGCTTTCCACGGGCGTGATATTCTTGGTAACACCAATTGTGCCATATTAATGCCAAAACCAACACCAAAATATGTTAGAGCCCCCTGAAATAAAATTATATTATAGATAAGGACGGTTGTGGTGGGTTCAATTTCTACTCGGCGAAGATAGATTTTTCTATTTCCATTTTCTTCGCTTTGGAAACTAGGCAAAGCCCGGCGATGAGTTTCCCCACTCAACACGCAATGCCTCGAAAATGCGACAAGCTGAGAACGGAGTGTTTTAACACTAGGTTCCTAAGGCTCTTGCAGTTCCCTCTGCCTAACTTACTATAAGAGGCGTAAATTATGTTGTTTTCAAATAACAAAACATATTTTTTTTTATTTCGATCCTATACTTTCCGAATTTGCCCAGCGGCTTTGCTATGGAAATGCTCAATCAAAAATTAATTTAATTATATAGAGATCGATACAACATCCGCACGCGCTTACTTTTACATGCTCTCTGCATCAAGTGAGTCTAAATTATTAACAAGTTTCAAATTTGAATTGGAATATAAAGTAACTATTTATCATTCTTGTGATTTTTAAAGTGTAAATGTACAATAAATCTGATAGAAAAATTTATTTAAGTAAATAAAACATATAAAACTTGAATGCAGCAAGATTTGTACCCGCGTCTCTTGTAAACCGTACAAGAGCTCTGATCACTAAGCCATGTATTCCATGCGTTGCACGGTTCGCAAAAGGTGCAGTTTCAAATTCCGCTTCATTCAAATTTGTATATACTTTCATTATCTATATTTAACCATTTATCATTGAGTTCTTTAAGAACGTGACATCATTTCTGCACCATAAAAGATTTAACTTGAACTTATGACACCGCCGTTATTGTGAAGCAGTTAATAGCCGTACGTTTTATTATTATTAACAATTCCAAAACGAAATTAAATACAGGTAATTAATGAGAGTTTTATAATTATAGAATATGCAAAAACAAAAGAACTAAGTGTCACGGTGCTAGTTGTTATGCCTTTACTATACAAATATACAAATATAAACTATACAAATATAAGAAATTAAAATGTTAATTTATTTTTTGTTTACCTTTAAGATATATGTAAGGCATGGTCCTTTATGTGGACAGATTTCTTCAGAGTCATCTGATTTTCGCCTTACTTTGTCTGGTGTGAAAAGCCTAAGAAATAAAATATTGTGATAGAATAAATGTATACTCTTATTTTTTATATATATATATATATATATATATATATATATATATATATATATATATATATATATATATATATATATATATATATATATATATATATATATATATATATATATATATATATATATATATATATATATATATATATATATATATATATATATATATATATATATATATATATATATATATATATATATATATATATATATATATATCTATGTATATACATTACAATATCTCGAAGACAATGTACTGTAAGGCTTTTCACGAACAGCAAAATTTGGTTTTAAATTTTAATTAAAAAAAAAAATGAGTACTATAATAAATAATATAAATGTTTAATGGGGAAGTACCTGTTTAAGCGTAAATAAGGATTATAGATTATCACCAGCTCGCAACCACAGATAACGAATAGATAGCAACGCTTAAAGTGGACTTACCGATATACTAAAAATAGATGTCTATTATGTAAACATTTTATTTTTAAAACACATTTTTACTTTTGTGAAATTCTTATTGGAATTAAATTTACTAAAATATTTTATTTTACGTAAAATATTTTTTTGTTTAGTTATTTATATAATATTCACTAGCTTGTTGCTTTTTGTTACAACAATACTCTTATAATTAATAATAAGGGAATCAAATCCACAAAACGTCGTGTTTAGAGACACACGTTGCACCTCTTCACCACGACAGTTGGTTAACACAACATACGAATTGTAATAGCCATTCATAATAACTAAAAAGTTACACAAATAAAACACAAATATTTTCAACATAATTGTTTCTTCAAGTGTGAATCGAACCTAGAATCATCCATTATTCATTAAAGTAAAATGTACTAGAAATATCTCAAAATAGTTTTAATTTTTTATTTTTTTTTTTAGCTTCACGCTTTATCCCGCACAAGGCAGGGTAGGCAGAGGGAACTGCAGGGACCGTGGGAACCTAGTGTTAAGACACTCCGTTGCTTAGTCCCTGCTTTCTCCGTCCCCGCTTTCCGCCGTTTTCGAGGCATTGCGTGTTGAGTGGCGGAACTCAACGCCGCGCTTTGTCTAGTTTGCCAGAGCGAAGAAAATGGAAATAGAAAAATCCATCTTCTCCGACTGGGGATCGAACCCAGTAACCGTCGCGTTACAGGCAGACGTTGCGCCTCTGCGCCACGACGGTCCTCTACTACCTCTAATAGTTTTAATATAAGTCAAATAATATTATAAAAATATTTACCATAACACAGAAGTCCGTTTCTCCTTATCTCCCTCTAATCGCATCATGTAGAACAATAAACTACTGCCGATCATGAACAAAAGCGTTTGTTTTGCAGTTGTCAGAGTAATATATCCAGCTCTTTGCATAGTACGTAGCCAGTATTCTATTAGCTGTAATGTAAATAAAGATTACTCTAGATAAGACAATTATCTATTGATACGCTGATATGACACTCATAGACGTCAATTAGTTAATTTAAGTTTAATTTACTTCAATAACTGTTTATAATTTTATTTCAGTGTTATTGTGAATACATTTTACACTTCTATTTCTGCTTGTATTTGAAACATAACTTAATTTTGTCTTATCAAAGGGAAAATGGAAGATAATTCATTGCTTGATGTGGCAATCGACCCCAAAACTATCACCAAACTAAAAAGATCACGATTACAATCAAACGTCTAACGTGTCTCGTATTTATGAGATTATAAACTAATTCTAATATTTTAAAAGGAAAAGTGCGTATACTTTATCTTCTTTCACTTCGCAACAATTCAATGTTACGATATTATTTGCTAAGTAGAGTCTAAATTGGAGATTGTCTACTATTAATTATTAAAAAAAATTGTATTATTAAAAATGAAACATGGTTGATGGTGGAATGCGAGGTGTAGCAGCAGAGGTCAATCTCTAATCACGACGGAATCAAACTTCGATTCCCAATCAGGGAAGAAAAATTTTTCATTTCCATTTACTTCGCTCTGGCAACTAAGCATAGGCATTGAATTACGGTATTCAACACGCAATGCCTCGAAATGTGGAAAGCAGAGAACAGAGTGTTTTTATGCTAAGTTCGGTTTGGCTTTAGAAGCCGCGGGTAATAGAAAGTACTTAATAAAATTGTTAAAACTCACCAAGCTACAAAATAGATTTATAATTAAACTTCTCCGGTGTGGCGGTTCAAGTATTATAAACGCTCCATTCAACATACTAGGAACTAGAATATAATTATAATAATTATATCTATTGCCAGTAATCCATCTAAAAAAAATATATTTTTATCATATAAGTATGAAATTGTATTTAAATGTATTGTACAAAAAGCTTTTTTATCGAACGAAGAAGAAAGCTAAGAATTTTGGCCAATTTTTTCTTCTTCTGTCTTGTGTTTCATACATATTAGCATATCCTCTAAAAAGTTTGTATGTGTAAACGATTTACTCTTAGGAACTAATTCGTGGACCGTCGTGGCGCAGAGACGCAACGTCTGCCTGTAACGCGACGGTTTCTGGGTTCGATCCCGATGGATTTTCCTATTTCCATTTCCTTCGCTCTGGCAAACTAGGCAAAGCGCGGCGTTGAGTTCCGTCACTCAACACGCAATGCCTCGAAAAAGGCGGAAAGTGGAGACGGAAAAAGCAGGGACTAAGCAACGGAGTGTCTTAACGCTAGGTTCCCACGGTCATTGCAGTTCCCTCTGCCTACCCTGCCATGTGCGGGATAAAGCGTGAAGCTAAAAAAAAAAACATGCGTGCGTACAAAGTACACATGTCAGAAGTGAAACTTCTTTGGCGAACTAATTTATAAATCTTGTTTATATTTATACAAATCTAAAACTTTAAATTTCCAAGATTAAGAGCAAGGGAAAAAGGAAAATAGGTTAGGAATTTAATTGTCATTAAAATAAAATAATTAAAGAGAATTATTAAAATAAATTTATTTTATATTGTTTGAAAAATAATATAGTCAAATCTCAGATGTTGAATATTAAATTAAAATTCCTCGTTATTTTTTGTAAATATTAAAAATACCTAATCCAATTTAAATATATACAAATTTTTTGTAAATTAATGATAACTCTAGAAATTCCAATTTTTAAATTAAAATTTCGTCAAAAGAATTTATGAAATATTGTTATTAGTATTTTATGCACAATGATTTATTGAAATCTCAAATGACGAATTGTAAATAAAAATGCCACGTGTTATTTGTCAATATTAGAAATTATTAATTAAGTTTTGTTTTTGAATTCAAAATTTAGAAAAGCGATAGAATTTATGAAATATTTTTATTTTATGGTAAATGATTTATTAAATTATCAAATGACGAGTGGCAAGTTGAAATACCACATGTTATTTGTAAATATTAAAACTACCTAACATTCAAACCAATTATCATAAAAAATTGTAAATAAACAAAAAGATAATAGATATATTACTTACTTCGAATAATTGATTGATACAGGACAACTTACAAATTTATTCACAAAGCTTTTTCACAAAGATTTTCACAAAGTTTTTATTTATAAAATTCACTTACTGTTTATTCACTGTAGGAGTGCCTAATGATAAATATTACGCTATGCGACAGAAATGCCATCTAAAGTTCTAATAATTATCTAGTAAACGAATACACAACCAATAGGGCGTGTATTCTTTCTCGATATCCCGTATTCTCTCTCTCTCTTGTTCAATCTTTCTCACTATAGCTCTCTCCCACCTCACACTCCATAGCACTATGCGTGATACGACGTTCACTCTGTCTCACTTTTTCTCAATCTTTCTCCCTCGCTTGCTCCCTACTCTCACTCCACGGCTAGTTGCTCATGCTACGTTCGCCCTGTCTTACTCTCTCTCATAGGTCTCGATCACTCTCTCTCTCTTTTCCGACACTTCTGTTGCATACCGGCGTGACGTTTCATTTGTAAAAATTTTACCCTCATGCGCCTAAAGAAGTTTAACTTCAAAAACTAATTAGTTTTATGTTAAGTAACCTAATATAACAATAGGTCCTATACGACATAACGAGTAAAAGTGAAAAAATATTACAGTATACATACTCGTATATTACATTTCTTTTCTATATTACAACGCCGCCTTTTGTTTTATCAGAAACATTCCCCCACTTGAAATTGAACACGCAACTATCGCGATCATTGTTATATAGTAAAATATTACTCAACTATTTTAAACTATCAAAATCATTTACTAGAACATATTCAACTTGTTTTGAATCCATTCATTAAAGTCAAGATCTAGTCTGTCCTAAATAAGAAGTGAAAAGATTTACTTATTTTAAGTAGGACGCCTTTCAAAGTAACCTTTGCAAGGATTTCAGAGAAGAAAGTGCGGATTGCAGGTTGCAATAGAATAGTTTAAATTGCTCCTCTGTGCTTGTACTGAGAGTGGGTATATTAAAAAATGTTGAAATTCTAGAAATAATATATTATAGAGGACCGTCGTGGCGCAGAGGCGCAATGTCTGCCTGTAACGCGACTAACGCGACGGTTTCTGGGTTCGATCCCCAGTCGGGGAAGATGGATTTTTCTATTTCCATTTTCTTCGCTCTGGCAACTAAGGCAAAGTGCGGCGTTGAGTTCCGCCACTCAACACGCAATGCCTCGAAAACGGCGGAAAGTGGGGACGGAGTAAGCAGGGACTAAGTAACGGAGTGTCTTAACACTAGGTTCATATGGTTCCTGCAGTTCCCTCTGCCTACCCTGCCATGTGCGGGATAAAGCGTGAAGCTAAAAAAAAAAATAAAAATATATTATATTATTAGTACTATATAATAGAATTTCCTATTTTAATAAGAAACAGGGCTGTGATAGCTTTGTAACAACCTTGTTACTTTTCAAGAGAAGATTTTTATTTTATATACAAAGAAGCTGTTGAAAAGTAACTGGTGTAATTATATTCAATATTAATTTGTAAAGTATGTTTAAATTATAAGATTTTATATCTTACCTCAGTAAAAATAATTTTAATTTGGCACTGTTTTAATAATCTCAAAATGGCGGATTTGTGAAAATATAGTCGATATTTGAGCATGAACGTTAGTCAATAATTTAATCTTTTAACAAAATAAATTTCTAACTCTACCATCCCTAAAAACTATTAAACTAACAAAACGAAGCGGGTAACCGGGTAATATTATCCATGACATTAATATTGTATTTATTGTGCGACAAACCTTTATTTATTTATTGAGATTAGATATTTATAGATATAGGCTACTTCAACACAGTCTGGTAGCTTCTGACTGTTATTAAAAAGTTCATGAGGATGGATAATTGGTTTTGCGCAAGCCCTACTTTGTATTTTTATAGCACTAGAACATGTAATTTGCAACATAAAAAGTTACCAATAAATAAAATAAAAGTGCTGTTCAACCGAAGCCGCGAGCTGACCAGTATATTTCTATTCTGGTTAGCTAAAGTGGAGTGGGATGTATCATTCAAACCGCAATGCTATACATGTATACTGCAATACGTGACGCTATCGTCATCATAATTTAATTACGTATTGAACTTGCCTGTAATGATTCCCATAGGTCATAATAATTATGTATAATTTTAAATATTAATATTAAGGAATTATAAACATAAACAAATAAATTATATTCTCTTTATATATTAGCATTTACCAGTCATCATAAAATAGATTTGTTGTTCGAGTCGTTCCTGGGATTAACGCGTTCATACAAACATTTAATTCGATTTTAAATATTACTTACATATAAATAAGATATATGCACATCACACTTACCTTAGAATACAAACAATTGGGCTGATGCTACCGCATATGAGACCTCCCATTACCGCAGACCTTACATAATACTCCCCTGCTTTCATCAATTCCTTTGTCTTTAATATTTTCTTGCCCTTAATTAAGTTTTGTACCTGCAAATGTTGAAAATTAGTATTTAATGTATTAATAAATATATGTACTTCGTGACGCAGAGGCGCAGCGTAAATGCCGTCTGCCTGCAAATGCGACAGTTTACAGATTTAATTCCCAGTTGGGGAAGATGAAATTTTTCATTTCCATTTTCTTCGCTCTGGCAACTAAGCATAGGCATTAAATACCGTTATTCAACACGCAATGCCTCGAAATGTGGAAAGTAGAGAACAGAGTGTTTTTATGCTAAGTTCCCACGGCTTAGTTCGGTTTGGCTTTAGAAGCCGCGGGTTATAGCATGCATAGCATACTTAATAAAATTGTTACAACTTTAGCTCTAGTTAATCCTGGCGCTGAATTACGTCTGTTAACTGGTAAAGCGATAAAGGCGTGAAGTGGGGAACGAAGTGTCTTGAACGTAAACTATAAAAGTTTTGAAATAGAAATAAATCACTCCGTCGCTTACTTTCATTATAAACAGTTGCAATGAGCTTCCAAATTATGATAGGTAGCCAGTGCCTTTGGTTCATTATCCATAAAGTAAAATACGCCTACAAATGAAGGATTTTCGTAAATATAAGAAATTGAACCAAAAATCGTTGACATATATATTCTGTTATTTGTTCTGACCTGAGAGTGAGGAAATTAAACGTTGCCCTTAGTGAAGTAAAATGCTCCCTTAGTTCCAGGTAAAGCGGAAAAATAAATAAGATGTGTATGTCAATTATACGTCACTTTTGATCAGTAATTCTTATTGAAGCTTCGTAAATAAGACTTTACCGTGATATAATTTGGAAAAAATGTGTTACATACTGAAAATAGGTCTATTAAAATAGTAGATATATCAATACCTACCCTAACCTATTCTATCAATGGCTGTATGAATTTGCTTTTTATATATATTTTCTATATCCATTAAAATTCAATGGGACAGTGATAGTTATTGATTTGGTTTAAGCGAATAAAAATATTTTATTTTCTCCTGTAATGCTTATGTGTGCGTGTACTTATATATTATATCAGAAGATTAGTTCTCTCATATTATGTTTGATATGAGAGAACTAAAAATCTTCTGATATAATATGTAAGTACGCACACACATACATACACACACATATATATACATACTACTAAACATCTTGTGACATAATATATAAGTACACACACACACACATATGTATACATACACACGCGTGCACACACATACGCATACATAGAAAGCTATAAGCGCACAACACACACACTCACAAATTTGCATGCTTATTTAGGTATAATATTAAGTTTCAATTTGTTATTGCTTATCAAGTTAATTTAGAAATCTGGAAGAATACGTTAATGACTACAATACCCTTTTTAATTGCAGTCGTCACTTATTTTATCTTATATTCATCCTTTTTTTTAATATTATTTTTTTTTTATTTTGTAGCTGTATCACCATTTTCTAACATAAATAAGCTACATTTATCGGTAAGTTATTCTATGCACAAAAAAATAATTACCAACTAAAAATGAAATTACGCTAAACAAGACCCAGACGGAAATCATACATATTTTAAGCACTGTTAGAACAGTTCAATAGCAATCCGTAACGGATAGTGTTCCACAAATTAATCACTAAACTTCAAGGATACTCTTGGAGTAATTGGGTCAATTGATTTACGTCCATTATATAAATCAGCACTATCGTCTATAGATTGATTTGAGTTCGTTTGTAACAAGATATTGTTTGTTTGTGAAAAAAAAGAGAGATAATTCTCCTTAGTATATTAGTAGACAATGGAGAATTTAAAGACAAGATTCTCCGTTTTCTCCGCTATGCAGGATTAAAAATGCTACATTGAATTCTGCTGGACTAAAGCCATTACTATGACACTATATTCCCATTTTTTTTTATAAATATTTAAGTAAAGTAACCCATATTTTACTTACCAAATGTATAATGAAGTAAAATTTAGCACTGCCTAGAAAAGCATCTGTATAGACTGTGGTCAAAGATTTCAAGCAGCTCTCATGCCATGGATGCGATAACATAGCACAGGGGACATTGGCACAGGTGGCATCGAATAGATGTTTACTTATTTCTACCATTTTGTTCTTCTAGTTTTGGATATATTGAGATCTGAAACAAGATATGATTGTGTTATATTATTTTATGCTTACTTTGTTATGTTTTCCCATTATGACACTATGTTCCCTGCTTTCGCCATGAAATAATAGTTAGAAGATTCCCTGGGTGAATAAATTGTTAGAATTTTGCTATAGGACATAGTGAGTTGTTGAATTCCAATACTTAAAACGCAATGTTATCTGAAATTCTAGGGAAAGACTAAGGATTGACACTAGCTTTTATATTCGGGATACGGTGTTAAAAATTCCCTCTTGTACCTAACAAGAATACACCTAAATATATAGATATGTGTCAATGATGGTATAATTAATATTAAAGATAAAAAAATTAAATATTTTTAATATATTCTATAATATGTCATAATAGAGTATAAATATAAAAGAACAATATTATGAACTAAATAAGGTAATAAGAAATACATATATGTATATATATGTACAAACGTTTGTTCCACATTCTGAAAAATTACAGCAATTGCTTGGCCTAATTCGAATACCACTATGACAAATAGTGCGCCTACATCGCTATTATTCCCAATTACTTTTATTAAGCGTATCGTAGAGCATCAAACAGAATAACTATTTTATTGTTGGTTTATATTTATTATAAATAAATTTTTTAGCTTTACTTTGTGTCTCTCAAGCAACAGGGTTGGCAGAAAGAACCGACATAGACAGAAGTAATATAGTGTTAAGACACTCCGTTCCCTGCTTTCTGGCTTACGAGGCATTGCGTATTCAATAGCGTAGCTCAACGGCGGTCCAGAGCGAAAGCGAAAGAATATATATAATGTTGTATGTTAAAACCTGGATTCTAAACCATTAACTTTGGTTTTGAAATAATATAACACAAAAAAATAATTAATTGATGATAACTTATCAAATTTATTTTCATCAAATTTATTTTCTTATTCTTCAAGTTTCACCAGAACCTAGTATTAGATACTGAGCTCTCGCTGACAATGCGTCTTAAGTGGCGGAACTCAACGCCTCACTTTACTTAATATAATTATAACCGAAAAATGTATTAATATGTCTGCGCTAAGCCAGAGCTTTAATATTATGACGCTATTGCGATAGTTAAGACAGAATTCTAATAAGAGCTCTTAATAACTCTTGATATTATATAATCATTCATTCGATCACTTTTATATAATCAATCAATACGTAATACCTCAGAAAGGCAGAAAATGAGGAAAGGAATGTCTTAACAGTTTCTTTCAAAGATTCCTGTGGTTCTCTCTGCCTCTATAAGCGAGATAAGACGTGAAGCTAAAAAAGGATAGGAAAATCAATATTAAATATGTTCAAAACAAACATATTTTAATGTTGTGATTTTCACCTATAGTATATGTGGCTATTTCCCTAAATAAGGTTTGAATCTACTACGACTGCATCACGTAGCATAAGCGCTATATTTAAAAATCGAATGTATAGTAAAGTTAATCTATAAACGAGCGTTCCTAGACAACAACACAACAACGGTATTATGAAATTAATTAAAAGTACTAATTTTCTTCGCTAACGAACCCGTTTGCTCAATGCCTCGACAATGGCACGCTTTGGAAGATAATCTTATTTCTGTTTAAATTAGTAAGTATTACGATGCAAAAATGATTTGAGAATTGATGATATATATATATATATATATATATATATATATATATATATATATATATATATATATATATATATATATATATATATATATATATATATATATATATATATATATATATATATATATATATATATATATATATATATATATATATATTAAACCACGTTCCCTACTTTAAAATCTTACCAAAATAATAAATAAGAAGTTTGAGATAATATATGTATGTATGTTTTTGTTACACGCAAAAACTACATAACGAATTCTAATGAAACATTCCAATAATATAGCTTACTTATACATTATAATAAAATTATACAAACTACAATATATTTACATTTTACAATGAATTTTACTGATAAATAAAT
Organism: Dione vanillae; assembly: GCA_037178615.1. Taxonomy (NCBI): domain Eukaryota; kingdom Metazoa; phylum Arthropoda; class Insecta; order Lepidoptera; family Nymphalidae; genus Dione; species Dione vanillae. The sequence goes on along the minus strand of JAZFAU010000044.1, from coordinate 726,272 downwards.
AATAGTAAACAGGTAAAGCTGCTTGCTGGTCACTAGTTAGTGTATGACACAAAAGTTTATTATAATTAAGTTTTGAAGACATGGTTTCTATATAATAACACTATATAGAGATACCGAGTGTTCAGTATGCAAACTTTGTTTACTAGATCAACGGGCAGCTACGTGCCTCTATCTAAGAACGAAATTTGCACGTTGGATTTTGTAAAGCAAGTATAGTTAAAATTTTAATATGTAACGTACGATTTTATAACTTATGTTGATTGTTTTAAGTTCTATATTACCATGTCCAGATTGATCCTTTAATCGATGTTCTTGAAATTTTAGTTGTACTTCAGGTGCTTTACTTATACGTAAAGGATTTAAAAATTCTGTTTGCTTTGTATTTTGAATATTGGTTTTCTTTTGGTTCAAGTTTTGGGATATATATAAGTGGAGAAATACATATGTATAAAGAAACACTTCACGCTCTATCCCGCACATGGCAGGGTAGGCAGAAGGAACTTCAGAAATCATACGAACTTTGTGTTAAGACACTCCGTTGCTTAGTCCCTTAGAAAAAAATATTTACACTGTCATATAAAATTGTAAGTAGAGTTGTGTAAGTTAAATATAACGACGTAAATTAATGTGATATTGTACATAAGACGTTACATCTCTGTCCTTCAAAAAAAGTTTTTTTTTCATTATATCAAGCCAACCAGTAAGTTTTAAGTACTACTGTCTTGATGGACATAAAAAGAGAATAAATTTTAATAATTTTACTAATGGATTTTATTATATATATGAAATGATGAGGACCGTTGCGGAGCTGAGACCTGGCGCCTGTCTTTAAACGCAACAGTTTGTGGGCTCGATTATCGGGGAAGATGGATTTTTCTATTTCTATTTTCTTCGCAACAGTATCTAACAGTGAATATAGTGTCAATCCCATTGTGTCTCCATTTTCTTAATTTAAAACAGTTTTGCCGGAACAGGAAAATTTTTCATTAAACCTAGAGCCCTCTATAATTAAATTCTCAACACAACGATAGTCTCATGTATAAAAATATTTATTAATATATAGTTCAAATTGTAAGATACAAATTTAAATACTGGTACAAGAATATGTTTTGATAAAAATATATGTACAAAAAGTTATGTACAAAACTATATTTACATACATTACCATAACCGTAGCAAAAACAAAAAGCATATCAAAATTTAAACATGAGTTCGAGTCATGTAGGTACAGATACAAATAATGCTATATTAATTTAACTAGCTTAATAAGTATTATTCTTATTCGAGAAACCTCAAAAAGAAACTATTACGGAATAATTTTGTTGTCTGTATATCTGTTGTTTTAAGGTAACATGTTGATACAAATGTCACTTATTCAGGTCTGTTCAGAGTTGGGTTCTCTGGAGCACAAAAGAAATAACTTCTTAGTGAACCTAATCAATATTAATTACATTTTAATTTTTATGTAGCTTCATATTGTAATGAAATTCGTCGTGTAATTAAAGTTAAAGGACACACGAACTAGAAATACCCTATAGGTTTTGAAATTAAGAACTTTAGCAATAAATAACGATTACAATTTGCAGTAAGTATGCTTATAAATACCATTACAAATATATGTTTCATATATTTTTGGAAAAGAAATATAACATACAATTATTAATTAATTCATTTAAAATCTAGACAAAAGACTTCGGCTGTTTGGAAATTTACTCTTACTTCTTACTTGGACACGTATAAATGAAAAATTAAAATCCATATGGATTCGGTCCAATCGGACATATTCCTTTACTCTATAATAGTAAAGTGCACTATACTGACAGAACTTACATATGAAACAAGTATCCTAGTAGTTCCTACTTTGTAACGTGTTCAGTAGAACTGGCATATATTTTAAATACGGCATCGAAAGTCTACAATGTATACTTCAAATTTCTTAGGCCTATACCCATTGCAAGTTAAAAGTGCAATGCGATAAATCCAGAACAGTGACTCAACGATATGTTGAGTAGGATATAATCTTCTGTAACTTTATATATAGAGAAATCGATATAAGTTATATTAAAGAAGTATCGTCGTATAAAATACACAATAAACGGCTCACGTTAAAGAGTGCTTAAAATATTTTAAATTTAGGTTAATTTTTTTATCGATTTACATTAAAAAATTTATAAAAGTAGATAAGAATTTTACTGTGTGAAAGTTGATTATATCTCAATGAAATTTCTTAAAAAAATTGTTACTTAACTTATTAGGGTTTACTTGAACCCTTGATATCTTCACCTTATGCACTGATTGAAAGCATTAATTAAAAATGGCCCCAGTAAAAATAATGCAGCGTAAATAAAACTTTACGCTTTATCCCGTATATTGTAGGGTAGGCAGAGAGAACTGCATGAGCCATATGAACCTAGTGTTAAGACACTCTGTTGCCTAGTCGCTCCTTTCTCCTTCCCCGCTTTCCGCCTTTTTCGAGACATTGCGTGTTGAGTGGCGTAACTCAACGCCGCGGTTTGGCTAGTTTCCAGAGCGTAGACTTTCTAGTCTAGTAAAAATACATAATATATGTCTTACCTCATATAGTAAAATATTCTGTATATTAGAATTTAACTGTTACAAGTTAAATTCTGAACATTTGAATGAAAACTAAAATAATCAAAATCATACTGTACACGACACGTCTTTAACATATACTGTGTTTATGAACTTTGAACGAAACGTTTATATACATTATACATATATATCTACATATCTGTGTTTTTGTAAAGACTTGTAAATAATTTGTAATACTATGTGATTTACGTGGAGTTTATTTACGAGAATAATAATATTTTATATTAAATAACTGTAGTAGTTGTATAATAGTTGTATTCGATTTCATTCAAGAAAATTATACTTTTTGTTATATTTTAAAATATTAAGAAATGTTTGTTCATACGTTGCTTGTTAAGACGCTCCGTCTCTCTCTTCTTGCCTTTATTTATTTTATCATATATATATATATATATATATATATATATATATATATATATATATATATATATATATATATATATATATATATATATATATATATATATATATATATATATATATATATATATAAAGTAAATATTATATAATTTATGTTACAACTACAACAACATAATAAAACTGTACATAAAAAAAGATGAAAGATAAAACATTATTAAATAAAAGAATAAAACATTTGAGTAATAATTTTTAATGAATATATTTTTTTCATGTCGTAATTTTTGTTATTAAAAAAATAAGAAACAATTTAACTACGCAATATTTAATAAAATTCTCTCGTTGGATTATGTGTGTCAACTACAAGCTATGTGGCGGAATTCAACGCTGCAATTTATCTTATTAGAGTCAGTCCAATAATAATTTTACAGACAGTCCACTTTGGCCTTGGGCCACTATGCCCAGTTAGTGTTCTTATATAACTATATACAATATAATTCCAGTATGTGACTAATAATTAGAATTATCCCTCCCTATTGTAACTTACACAAAACAATGGTAAATTAAAGTAAACATGTAAAGCCATGACCGGCGGAACTCAACGCCGCGCTATTCCTAGTTGTCAGAGCGAAAACAGTGAAAATGCAAAAATCCATCTTCCCCGAGTGGGAATTGAACCCACAAACCGTCGCTTTTACAGGCAGACGCTGCGCCTGTGCGTCGTGAAGGTTAGTAAATATTTGTATAGTTTTAAAAAAAATTGAAATAATTTGATTTAAGATATACTGTTTTTATGGAAATACATATAATTTTTTATTCCTTGTTTTATTATATACTTATACATTTAAAATAGTACCTACAAAACCCAATATTCGAGACATTGCCAGTAGAACTATGGGCGTAACTCAACATTATAATTGAATGTTAGTATGTATAAACATATTTTTTTAGCCAATATTCAAGACGTATGAGTATTATGCTAGAAGATAATTTTCAAAAAAATAATTACATTTTCTCTTGCCCTCCCTATAGATAAATAAATTATTTAGCTTTTAAGTCGAGAGCATTTGGATTTAAGATTTTTCGTCTCCGCTCACTTCCACATTTCGCTATCTCTTAAGGCGTGAAACGAAACACAACATATAATCTATATCTATGATCTTCCCAAACCAAGAAAATAAACTTAAAAACATATACATAGATATACAGTCGTTATCATAACAAAAGTAAAATTAGCTTCTAATAATAAAATTCTCTCACTATATTACGTGGGTCAACCACAAGTTAGGTGGTGGAAGTCAACGCTGCAAATTGTCCTATTAGGATCAGTCTTATAATAATTTTACAGACAAATATCCACATTGGAGTAGGACCACTACACCAAGTTATTGTTCTCATATAACATTAGACAAAGAGCGGCGTTAAGTTTCACAACTGTTGAATTTTAAGTAATATTACTAATTAATCACTTTTATAATTATTATTTTATTTATTTCTTTATTTATAAATGATAACATACACAAAAGGCAATATTATCTACACTTTATTTGTTTAAAAATAAGATTTTTGATGTTTAAACTAGCTAGTGTTAGTCCATTCCCTTTATATCAACATCATAAGATTTATCGTAATTTTAAAGTTTTTCATAAACAAGGCTGCATCTAAGAAAATCGCATTAATATCTGCCAACACCAAGTTATAAATGAAATATAGAATTTTGTGATATTAGAAAAATGATCTGTCAAAGACTCTACACAATTCTACTCTGTGCCAAAAAACTATATATTATGTTTTTTGTTGTTATTATGTAATATATAATAATAAACTATATGTAAAAAGGATAAATTAATATATTTATATTGATTAAGTTAAATTTTTAATAAGTATATTGTATTTCAAAGTGTATACAAAAAGTAAAAACATATTTTTTATCACTATAAAAATATATTATTCCAAATAAATAAGAAAATATGTAATTTTACAAGGTTACATAAATATTAAATAAATAAATTTTATATGAATTTAATTTTGTTAATGTAATTTGATTAAATAATAATTTAATTACAGTTAAGTCTTGTAAATTATTAATAATTAAAATTACCCCTCTTTCTCATTTTAACTTACACAAAACAATGGTAAATGAAACTAAGCATATAAAGTTTTGAGTGCCGCAACTCCACGCTGCGCTTTCCTTAGTTATCAGAGCGAAGAAAGTGGAAATGGAACAATTCATCTTTCGCGAGTGGTAATCGAACCCACAAACCATCGCTTTTACAAGCAGATGCTGCGCCTCTGTACCAAGACGGAGTAAATAAAATATTTAAGATAATTTGATTTAAGATAAACTATTTATATGCAAATATATATTATTTTTTATACAATTACATATACAATACAATATTTTATATATATTTTTTTAATTATAATTTTATATACAGGGTGTATCTGACACGGCGGCCATTATCAAAACTACATATAGATGAAAATATTTCAAGGCTATATACAAAAAAAATATTTAATATTAATTATATATTTAATATTAATTTTCCATTTCACGATATTTATACGTGCTGTGTAACGCGTGAGGTAGATATCATTAAATATGAATGACGTACTACTAAAATACTATTAAACATAATCAATCTGTCACCTTTCATTCAAAAAAACAACCAAAAGAAAAAGAGATATATCTCTTTCCCGCTCTGACAGTGCTGTATACGCTCGCGTCATACTTGACAAATGGTGTTTTATTTTGGAATAATAATTTAACTATTTATTTTGTTTGAATTTTCTTTTTAGTTTTGAAAATTTTACGTTTTTCATAATTTGACCAACTTTATAAAGGCTAGTTAATACTATGCTTGAAATTAAGGTTGCGGTTATATAGCACCCAATAATCGAAACATTGCTAGTAGAACTATTGGCATAACTCAACGTTGTAATTAAATGTTAATAATTTTATACCTTTAGCAAATTTTTTAGCAGAGGGAACTGCAGAAGCCATATAAAAGTTGTTTTAGTCCCTGCTTTATTCGTCCTCGCTTTCCGCCTTTTTCGAAGCATTGCGTGTTGAGTGGCGGAACTCAACGCCGCGCTTTGCCTAGGTACCAGAGCGAAAAATACAATAATCCATGTTCCACAAGTGGGATTCGAACCCTCAAACCGTAGCGTTTACAGGCAGACGCTTACGCCTCTGTGCCACGATGGTCGGTAATATGTATAAACATATTTATTTTGCCAATATTCAGAACGTATGAGTGTTATGCTGGAAGACAATTTTCAAAGATTATAATTATATTTTTTCTTGTCCTTCCTATAGATAGCTAAATTATTTAGCTTTTAGATAGAGAGCATCTGGAATTAAGACTTTTCGTCTCCACTCACTTCTAAATTTCACTATCACTTAAGGCGTGAAACGAAACACAGCTTATATTCTATTTCTATGATCTTACCAAATCAAGGAAATGAACTATAAAATAATATACATTCGTTATCATAATAAAAGTAAAACTAGCTTCTAATAATAAATGAATTACTTGGCTTGAGATCACAATGCATTCAGGTGGACTTGCATCTATGAATCAATGTATGCTATATTGACCTACTTTGTGTCCTCAGATTTACGTGGAAATTAACACATATCTTGGAATCCGTTCAAAATATGTTAGTTTTAAATATATAAGTCACCTTGGTGGTGATAAAAAGGCGTGTTAAATTATTTTTTTAAATTATTTTCAAATGTAAATTTAGTTTAATGTAAAAAAAATTACATAGAATATGATATATAAAATGATAAAGTCCATATATTTTTTAATCTATAAACACATAAACAACTCTTCAAAAACAAACTAAAAATTTATAAGATATTGAATTAAACTTGTATAACAAAACAAAGTGACTTATCATTCATCTCTCTCTAATTTAACCAAATTTCCTATCTTGTTCTCCTTCTATAACACAATTTCTCCTTCTAAAATATTTAAAATAAAACAAAACAACTTACCAAACTAAATCACGTATAGCACTGTACGAGGGACCGAGTTTAACTGAATGAAGCAACGCTATCAGCGATAATCACTTTTCATTATCATATCTATTATCTATTCAGTAAGCTACGAGTATGAACTCCTTACAAACGAACTGGCCTGGGCAGTGCTTAATTTACTACTAAAATTGTATTTTCTTGCTGATTCTATGATAGATGTTCTGATATCTTTTTCTTTAAATTGAAATAATACTTGAAGGAAATATATAAAAATTTGAACGCGACTGTGAGTGGGAATCGAACCCACAAACTGTCGCGTTTGTGCAAACGCGACAGTTTGTGGGTTCGATTCCCACTCGGGGAATATGGAATTTTCTATTTCCATTTCTTCGCTCTGGAAAACTAGGCAAAGCGCGGCGTGGAGTTCCACCACTCAACACGCAATGCCTCGAAAAAGGCGGAAAGCGGGGACGGAGAAAGCAGGGATTAAGCAACGGAGTGTCTTAACACTCGGTTCTACGGTTCCTGCAGTTCCCTCTGCCTACGCTGCCATGTACGCTGCAAAGCGTGAAACTAAAAAAAAATAAATTAACTATGATTTTGGAAAGGTAGAAAGAGGGAAGACATTATGATATTCTAATTTATCATTTAATTACATTTTATAATACACAGTATAAGTAAGCTGGTTGTAAACAAACGCTACTTAAATGACGCACAGTATTTGTAATCATGTCATAGTTATTTTTTTATATTTTTTTTACCGTTTTATTACAAGAATGAACAATTATAGCATTGTTTTGACATAAATAGTAGAAGAAATACTTCCTTATGAATAATCTGTTTATCGATGAAATAATAAATAACGAAAAAACTATTATAATAAAGTAAAATAAATAGCGACGTTGAGTTACGCTAGGCACAGTAAGCGTAGGGCCAAGACGTAGAGATAAAGAGGCAGTTAAAATATCTGGGCCTTACTTTGGATGGGCGATGGTCGTTTGCGCAACATTTTAGTCAACTTGCGACAAGACTTGTCAAGACTGCCGGTGCCCTAGGTAGGTTACTGCCGAATGTCGGAGGGCCGGATTCTTCATGCCGACAGCTTTACATTGGTGTGTTGAGATCTATGGCACTGTATGGAGCACCAGCAAATTTGCCCAAAATTTGCTCACCACTCGCAATAGAGCCCAATTGCACAAAGTGCAGCGAATTATAGCAATTAGAGCTATCCGGGGATACCGCACAATATCGTGGACGGCAGCTACTCTCTTGGCGGGAGATCCACCTTGGGAGTTGCAGGCGGAAGTGCTTGCAAGGGTTCATGCATTCCGAGCACGCGAGCGGTCTCTTGGTGAACGACCGTCGGGGGAAGATATTGCGCGGGTCAGAAAAAGGGCAAACGAAGCTCTTATTCAGCGATGGAGGGTGGAGCTAGAGTCCCCAGTTGCAGGCCTGGCGACGGTTGAGGCGATCCGACCGCACCTACAACGCTGGTTAAATAGAAAATTCGGGGTCTTGACGTTCAGGCTGGTGCAGGTTCTGACGGGACATGGTTGCTTCGGCAAATACCTGCACCAGATTGCTCGTCGGGAGGCATCACCGTCGTGCCACGAGTGTAACGCGCCGTTTGACTCGGCACAACACACTCTAGCCGAATGCCCGGCTTGGACCCCGCAACGTCATTCGTTAATGGCTATAGTTGGTGAAAATCTCTCTCTTCTTAATGTGATAAGGGCCATGCTAGATGATGAGAGAAGCTGGTCGGCAGTGGTCTCCTTCTGCGAGTCTGTAATGGCGTTGAAGGAGGCCGCGGAGCGGGCACGGGAGACCAGTGCAAATGCAGACCCCGTCCGTCGCAGAAGGTCAGGGAGAAGAAGAAGGCTCTATGACGAAGCCCAACTATCCCTACCTTAGACAGCCTACTGCGAAAGGGTCATAGAGATCCTCTAGTAAGGCATATAGCATCCGATTACCCTGAGAGAAATTCCAGAGTACCCTAAATGTTGATGGCTTGCAGCAGGCTGGCCTTTCACCGAGGCGTCATAGTAGAATGCTAAACCGATCCTATGGTGTCTCATGGTGGTGAAGAGGTTTCCGCTGGGTTTTAGTGGGTAGTGTCGAGACAGGTTCTGTATCGGTGAGTCCCACAGTACCGCCCACCTCATCATATGGGTGGTCTGCGAAAAAAGCATTTCCCAGCGTCAAAAAAAAAAAAAAAAAAAAAAAAAAAAAAAAAAAAAAAAAGGCACAGTAAGCGTAGGCCATTATTAGCGTAAAAAAATGAAAATAAACTTAAAATCTATATTTGAGTTAATAAACTATATATGTTTATAAATGTAAGCAAAAAAATATGTTCAAATCGTTTTAAAAAGTACTGGAGAAATTTTCTGGAAGTCGGTTAAAATATAGATTATTTCCCGGCTTATTTCTATTATAAGGTAAATATGAGTCGTGACATATTTCTCCTTCTCTAAGAAACCTTTTTTAAGAAGTTTTATTTATTAAGGTAAACAAAAGAAACAAAAAATATTATTAAATTATTAGCTTTGGTGTTGAGCCTTGGTTTCTATTAATAACACAATAGTATCAAATTTTGCCATGTTTAAGTAAAAAATATAAAAAAGCTTTATTACTAGTTTATTCTTTTTTTAATGACCACTGGCTGGATTATTAACAAAGACAAAATAGAAAAACATATCATATTCTTAACACGCTTTTTTACTAGGTACGATCACATGCTTGGAAAAATCGGAAAAGTACTTTGAAATGTATGTGAGTTGATTGCTGACTTCCTCTCTTAAATTTTAGCGAAATTTTCTAAAGATTGCTTAAAGCTATTATTGCTTTGAACCTGTGGTTTTTGCAAACAGTGTAAGCGCTTTGACCACTGGCAATGCGTTCTTGATCACGCCGCTTCGAAATTACACGCTTTATACGATTTAATACGTTAATATCATCTCTGTAGGGAGATTTGACAAATTTCCGCTACCCATATATTATTACAAAAAACAATTTGACGAGAGAAAATGCTACTTTGTTAAATATTTTTATGATTTTTTTAAGATCCACACTTAAGAAAAGAAATACTTCAAGACGAAATAAATTCTTCTTAATGTATATGTGATTTTTTGACATCACAAAAAATTACACAAATAAATCAAAAATTAATATTATTGTATTATATTTAAATAACTAAGTTACTATATATTATCCCACAAGTAAACCGTACATATTTGTATACAGATTTGATTAATCTTTCACCTTAAGGTTGCTTTGCTAAATAATTTTAAAGCATTCTATACTGTAAATATTTGTAAAAATCTAAAATTACAAAACACACCAAAACATAGGTACATTATTTGCAATTATTTCAGATTTTATTAGAAAAATTTTATCTATTTACCCTTATTTAAACGAAAGATAAATATATTAATAACTGGAAAATAAATGTCTTAACACTCAGCATAATTAAATATAAGACTAGAAAACTTTAGTACATTAAATATGAGATAATATTTCAATGTTACTATATAATTATACTAATATAGTTTAAGGTAGCCTATATTATAGCCTATATTAGTTTAAGGTAATTATACCTTCACGTTTTATCCCGCCTATAACAGAGTAGGCAGAGGAACCTTGGGAATCTAGTGTTAAGACACTCTGGCTCTGCTTTCTACCGTTTCAAGGTATTGCGTTTTTAGTAGTGAAACTCAATGCCACAATTTTGCCAGTTGCCTGAGCGAAGAAAATGGAATTGGAAAAATCCACCTTCCCTGAACGGGAATCGAACCCACAAACCATCGCCTTTACAGGCAGACGCTACGCCTCTGCGCCACTATGGTCCCTGTTTAAATGAATAATATAGCTTAAATATTACAATGCAAATCTTAATGGAAAAAGTACAATAAACACTAATTAGGTTAGGTCGAATGGCAAACGTTGAAAGTTAATTTATTTTAAATAATGCTACTTAAATACAATTGTGGCTCATTAAAATTTTAACAATACTTTAGCTGTTGCTTTAAATGAAATGGTTTAGTATCATTAGGTAGTCAAAATCTAGGGTCAAGACATTTTACAAATTAGATATGGAGCGGAGGACCGTCGTGGCGCAGAGGCGCAACGTCCGCCTGTAACGCGACGGTTACTGGGTTCGATCCCCAGTCGGAGAAGATGGATTTTTCTATTTCCATTTTCTTCGCTCTGGTAAAACTAGGCAAAGCGCGGCGTTGAGTTCCGCCACTCAACACGCAATGCCCCGAAAACGGTGAAAAGCGGGGACAGAGAAAGCAGGGACTAAACAACGGAGTGTCTTAACACTAGGTTCCCACGGTCCCTGCAGTTCCCTCTGCCTACCCTGCCTTGTGCGGGATAAAGCGTGAAGCTAAAAAAGAAAAAAAAAAACGCTGCTAACTAGATGACAGAATTAATTATTAATAAATTTTATCAATTCAAAATGGAAAATAATCTCATATGCATTCGTTAAAATTTTAGAAATCTCGCAAAAATCTCGGAATACAGAACTCCGATGCAGCGTGATAACGAACTTGGACGGTTTCCATGATGCGCGTATTCGAATCCCGATATTTTCAAATATTTATATGATTTTTTTAAATATCTTTTTCATATGCACAACAGAGTTTACTAACTATTACAAAATAATTAGAACTCTTAACGACAATTCTTTATAAAAAGTATTGATTCTATATTCTTAATCTTTTTTATATGATACAACAACTGACACTACTGTTCAATATTTTAAAATGATATATTACACAGCTTTACATTACAAATAGGTTTTACTTATATCAATAATTAAACAATAATTCCATATCAAATATTTTCGGAATAACAATATCGATAAATGTATATTGATTTGCGCCCATATATACAACAAAACTTATAAAAGCTTAAGACAAATCGTATCTAAATTTAGGCTCTTTGGAAACCTGTAGATTTAACAACTAAGTCTTGTTTTATTTACTATATTATGAAATAGATTAAAAATAACAAAATTGAATAAAAATAATTGTTATAAAAATATATATAAGTAATAAAACATAATATCTTCATTATATATGCTTGTATAGTTATTTGCGATCCGATTATTTTAATAAAAGATTTTTTGGACATAACTAAAAACCGTGGGTACTTTCGATTGCTTATGTTTCCTTATGTGTATATTGTATTATATTTGGTAATATGTATAAGATTTTTTTTCAGTGGAGCTTCTTTTTAAGATAAAATATTTATTAATTTACTATGAGCCGTGTGACCGAGTTTTTTTTCATAGCTTCACGCTTTATACCGCACATGGCAAGGTAGGCAGAGGGAACTAGAAACTAGTGTTAAGACACTCCGTTGCTTTGTCCCATTCTTCTCCGTCTCAGCTTTCCGCCTTTTCGAGACATTGCATGTTGAGTGGCGGAACTCAACGCCGCGTTTTGCCTAGTTGACCAACCATACCGAAGAAAATAGAAATAGAAAAATCCATCTTCCTCGAGTTAGAATCAGGCAGACATTCCGCCTCTGCACCACGATCGTGAACGACGTTTTAAAATTTAAATTCAAAATTATTAGTTATACCAGAGCCCATCGCAATAAAGACTTAGTCTAAAAAAATTAAAAAAACATACATAAAAGTCACTGTCACTAGATACGACAAAGTCTTGAAAAATAAATCAGCGAAAAGAGTGTCTTAACACTAAGTTTGTACTCATCATAGGAATATAGCTTGACGCTAAGTAACTGAGCTTTATGACCTTTGTTCACACTTCTATTCTATATATTTCTATCTTCCGTAGTTTGGATAGTAATTCTTGTAGGAATTTCTGGAAACCCTAACACACACACATTTTAACGAAATTATATAAAATAACATCTGTTTCCTTAGATTAACATATTTAACATACACAATTTTCTGTTAGTTTTTTACTATATTAAAGTTATATTCATACAATCTACTAAGTTATCAACACTTTAGGGTGTTGGCTAAACCAAAGCTACAAAAACGTCAAGAACAATATCGTACTAAAAAGAACAAGCCAAAAATTGGCACTAACGTTCTTTTACAAAGGTAATCTACCGTGTTCTGTTGTTTAGCCGAGTTCACTTACCAAAAACATAATTGCATTGGCTTAAGGCCAGTTTTGTCCCTAAGACTTATGTGAATTATTTAAAATAATATTACATATGAAAATATTTCTATTTAATAATCTTATTCACGATGAATAATTGAAAATATTTTGCACAGAGTAGGGAATCAATATCATACTAGTAAATTATTCTCCAGTACCAGTAATAGTCCAAATATGAACGCTTAAGTAGGATTGGAGAGCTTCAATTTAAATTTAGATACTAATAACGTCATAACGATTTTTAATAACAAATTTGAACGTTTTAATATTACCAGTTGCCTTAGCATTTTATATTAAGCTTTTCTTACCATTAACACGAAAGAAAATTAATACTTAAAGCATAAGACTTAGAATATTTCTATAAGATCTATTTCTAGTTGGATAGATTTTAGTATCGATATTAGGATTTCCCTCATATAAATAAACTTATTGATTATTATTAGTTAAATTCAAATATTTAAAAAAAATATTTAAAAACAGAGCAGCAGTTTTTGAAAAGTTCTTTCCAAATTTTTATCCAGTTCAGCTTTTTATTTAGTTCAGCGGCATAGATTTTTAGGTGTTGGCCCTCCTATACTGATCTCTTATTAAAGTCATATATACTATTAATTTTTTTATTTTCTGAAATTCACTGTCTCATTTTATTTCATCTCATCTGTTTCCCATAATACTCATTTGTATAACATTTTGCCACGCTTCAAGTTTTTAAATATGACTTTTGAAGGGCCAAGCTTGGAGCTCATATGTTAGAACGTACAATATCTAAGTATTAAAAAAGTTTTTGTTTGACAGATATGCTTATCGTTTCTTTGCTTCAAATTATATCTTCTTCACTGCAGTATTAGTTGCAAATTAAAAGGAAATTAGATGGAGTTTATAATTTAAATATTTTACTGTTAAATACAGTTTAAGTGTTAATAATTTTTAAGGAAAAATATTAAAGACCACGTCTTTGTAAGAATAGTGTAGAACAGGATGTTCTACAGGATCAGTTCGATGATGTATTTAGAGTAACATGCCATTTTTTAGCAGTAGATAAAGAGTAGAGCAAGTCCACTTCTATAGAGAACAGTCTTTTACATTATTTTAATACTGTGAGATGTAGTTGATGTAGTTAGTAATCATTACATTAGCATGTAAGAGATTTACATTTCATTCTGAAAAACACCAAATGAAAGCACAAATGAAAACATGTACATAAATCTGTAAATCTATATTTAGAACAAGTAAACTAATACTAAACGCTGAAAATTCAATATTTACAAAGCTTTCTAAGTTATCGAAAGACCAGGTCGATATTATTAATTCCGTTACGCTTTTTTCTAAATTTCAATTGAAATTATATTTAAAATTTATCTTAGACTCAAGATAATGATGATATTGAAATAAATAATATAGTTTTGATTATTTTAATTATTTATATAAATAATTTCTCATTATAACTTAGCCTTCGTTTGATTTTGTCATTATGAAGATTTAATAAAATAAATTAATTAGTTGCAACCACAATTAATCTATATATTTGTAAAAAAATCTTTAAATTCATGGAGAACAATACTCAATTTTTTAAATAAATGTTCTTGACAATACAGAAAGATTATAAAGGCATTCATTTTTTCCTGCTTATTATCAGTTTTTTATCTCTCCTTAAGACAGGTAAATATATGGCCCATAATCTATTATTCGAAAATTTTAGACTCAAATAATTTAGTTTTTAAAATGAGCCTAGGCTGATACTAATATCAGTCTCAATATTTTTGTCAATAATTATACTATATTATTTTTGTGCTTTAAGCTAGTGCTCTCTAACAGTTTTCTAAATTTTTACCATAATACTATGTGTTCAGTTGTGGATGACACACTTCGTTCGAGAGTGTGTTTACATTAAAAAAATATATATTATTCAGTGTTATGAGGACCGCCGTGGCGCAGAAGCCCTACATCTGCCTGTAACGCGACGGTGTCTGGGTTTGATTTCCAAGGGAACATGGATTTTTCTTTTTTCATTTTCTTCGCTCTGGCAACTAGGCAAAGCGCAGCGTTGAGTTCTGCCACTCAACACATAATGCCTCAAAAGCGGGGACGGAGAAAGCTGAGACTAAGCAACGGAGTGTAACACCAGGTTTCTATGCTTTCTGCAATTCCCTCTGCTCACCCTGCCATGTGCGGGATAAAATAGTGAAGCAAAAAAAAATATTATTACAAGGCATCGTGCATACTACAACGTCACGATGATCTCAATATATTAAATATGTGGATTTCGAATCTATATAATTATATAAGACTCTTAATAATAGGCCATATCCATTTAGAAAGCGAAATTAAGCAAAGGCAATAAATGGATGGAAATGATAAACTGACAAAAGCTGACTATTCATCAACATTCAATGGAAAGTGAAATACGAAAAAGCCTGAATGGGACCGCGACTCGAGAAAGATGTAAAAATTGTTATCGTTAATACTGTCTTGTGAACGAATGCCTTTAGCCTCAATAAGTATGCTTTCTTTAGTTATTTGTGAGACAGATTAATGTGGATATATTTGATTAATTACGAAAAAATGTTTCATGAGAAATATTAATTTTAGTCTGGAAATGTCGGGAAGAATCTAAAAGTTCTATGATATTTGAGATATTCCATATATTTTATATATTTCCTTACACTTCTCAAGTAATTAAAAAAAACACATACATACATTTCACAGTATAAGAAATTCAATTCATTTAAAATTAACCAAATTGAGGAAAATAACAACTCTGTTTTATACTTTCAGATATTTGACAAAGTAACCTACTGGCCTCTTACCGTAAAGAATAAATTAGATAGAAGTAATGAAATATAAATTGGTTTAGCTCCAAGTTTTAATAAATTTAAAACCAAATCCACTTTATTTTAATAAATTTTTATTCACACGAATATATTTCAACATTAAATTTGAATCAGACTTCGCAAAACTCACTTAGAAATTTTACACTCCATTTGTCAAAATGTAACGATTCGTAATATATTTAATATCGAAGACTTACTATAGTCAAATTTAACATAGATATAGCTTTCCATTATTTATAATAAAAAAAATTCAAAATATTTTAAGAATTTTGGATTATATAAACAAGTATTTTTTTTTAGTTTCACGCTTTATCCCGCACATGGCAGGGTAGGCAGGGACCGTGGGAACCTAGTGTTAAGACACTACGTTGCTTAGCCCCTGCTTTCTCCGTCCTCGCTTTCCGCCGTTTTCGAGGCATTACGTGTTGAGTGGCGGAACTTAACGCCGCGCTTTGGCTAGTTTACCAGGGCGAAGAAAATGGAAATAGAAAAGTCCATCTTCCCCGACTGGAGATCGAACCCAGAAACCGTCGCGTCAGCCGCGTTACAGGCAGACGTTGCGCCTCTGCGCCACGACGGTCCTGTATATGTTTATACAAATTAATTGTTAATCTTAGCTAATATTAGGCTTCGATTTTTGTGGAACATTCACTGGATACATGTAGCAGGTTATGGAAAAATTTAAAGACTACTTTTTACTTCCACATTCTCACAAGACCGGGAAGAACCGTGTTTATGTAAAGCGAAATCCTTCCGAACATATAAAATGATAATTAGCACATGTTATCAAATATTTCAATAATTTTATTTTTCATAGTATTAATACTGCACTGCAGTTCTGTACTTCAAAAGTAAATAATTTACACTAATAGCGATTAACTTTGCAACGTTGGCATCAATTTTTACAAATTTTATCAATGTATTAATTATATAGATATTTTAATTTAAATCTTTATTTTAACAATACCATTATATTTTTATACCTATAACTGTGTAAGTATATATATATTTAATAATTAAGAAACAAAGTACCTTATCCATACAAATTTTATAATGGATAAAGCTACGTCAGCAGATGAAAATCTTTCATGACTCATTAAAAATGGGCTCTTCCATTCTCAGTACAAGGGCTTGTACATCGTAAAGTTATAATTTAATATATTTTTTACATATTTCGTTAATATTTTATTATTTGGCCAATAACTCTATATAACACAATTTTGTTTTCTAACAAAATCTTTGCTAATAACATAATATTTAATCACAAATAGTACACTTGAGGACCGTCGTGGCGCAGAGGCGCAACGTCTGCCTGTAACGCGACGGTACTGGGTTCGATCCCCAGTCGGAGAAGATGGATTTTTCTATTTCCATTTTCTTCGCTCTGGCATCTAAGGCAAAGCGCGGTGTTGAGTTCCGCCACTCAACACGCAATGCCTCGAAAACCGCGGAAAGTGGGGACGGAGTAAGCATGGACTAAGTAACGGAGTGTCTTAACACTAGGTTCATATGGTTCCTGCAGTTCCCTCTGCCTACCCTGCCATGAGCGGGATAAAGCGTGAAGCTAAAAAAAAAAAAAAAAATAAAAAAAAAAAAAAATTAAAAGGGTACACTTATGATTGCAGTGAGAGATACTAAAATAAGTCTTGTCTTTATTTAACAAAACCTAGTGATTAGACACTCCGCTTCCACCTTCCTTCCAATTTTAACATTGCACGTTAAGTACTGGTACTAAAAATAAAGTAAATAACGACTGGAAATTGACTCTTCAACGTAGTGACGACTCTATATCATCTCTTTATTAATAGTAATATTTATAATATAATTTTATAATAAATACATTTTATTACAAGTAAAAATTAATATCAAAACAACAAACAAAATAAAATATTTATAAAAGTAAATTTCTTTCCTGATGCACACAACCTTGTAACTAGCTGTATTCGAGAACCTAGCTTTGTTTATAAACTCTGTTGAGCTTTTGCGGTAAAGCCTGTATTTCCGGATGGCATTCTTGTAAGCATAATATTTTTTCATTTAAAAATATTCTACAAGTATTCGTTATTCTTGTAAAGATGATGCAGATCAGAATATTTCTTTGAATCATGAATAGCTGTGATACTAGGGTAAATTATAGTGATGTCTTTTGAAAACAGGTATCTGTTTTTTTTAAATGTACACAAGGTAGGCAAAGTAAAGTGATAAACCATTTTCGCTCCCGTATTTGATTTTTTTCTTTTTTAAATTACAATTTAAAAATTTAAAATCTAGCGCTTGGTGCAGCAGAACAGCCTCTGACTGTAAATGAAATGTTGATGGACAAACCGACTAGCTACATTCTGATCTCCAATTGGGGGAATATTTTTTTAAATTCTCGCGATAGTAAGATGAAGATGAAAATGTGACATCAGCCACTCACAGTATTTAGGTTCAAACAGGAAATGGATTAAAGACACTTTTTTCGTAATGCATACAATGCTATATTCAAATTACAGCAGTACATAAATTATTAAGTATATCGTGCATTGAACTCACAATCAACGCTTAATACAAAAAGTAGACAAACACTTCCAAATATACCACAATGCTTAAATGCCCTTGTATTATTAAATTCATAATCTCACCTAATTAGCTTAGACGACCCGGACACTTCTTTTTTATCTGCACTTATCTTCTGCATATTGTATGGTAAGAAAAGCTATTCTGTTAAAGCGAATAAAATAACATAATATGTCCTTTAATAATGATATTTTAACATTAAAATTGGTAGTAACATCAAATTGTACCTTACTTACAGTACCCCCTAGTTGATTCTGGATCAAGGTTAGCAAAAGCCACTGGATGAACGCAAGGCCGTAGACCTTCTTAGAGAAGGCTTTTAATAATGAAACATGCAAATATTTTTATGATTTTTAAAATATTCACGCTAAGTATAGCAAAAATATTTAAAAAATCATATAAAAATGTTAACATCGCAATAAGTTGTATAAGGTATATAAGAATTTCGACGCGGCATGGTAAAGAACGCATGGCTTAGTGGTCAGAGCGCTTGTACGATTTGCTAGAGGTGAGGGTTAAAATCCCGTTGCGTTCAAGCTTTTATTTTCTTTATTTATGAGTTGTGAACTTAAAAATTACACTACATATTATTCACACATTTATTCAAAGGATAAAAAAGACAAGCAATTATCATTTTGTTAAATTAAATTCTACACACATGGTACATGTCGATTTCAATAAAAATATATATAAATTCGGGGAGTGAATTTATTTTTTCACTACAAAATACCGATCTGTCTAGCAACTTTCATTTAAATTCTGAAATGAACGCCAAGGGAGTCGTTCATTCAGTAGCTCCAGCCTGTCAGTATATAACGTACAGTAGTTTGATTATTGCGAAACGTTTTCATGTTACTAGATAATAATTCTGTCATAAATTGACATAGAAATTGTTTAAAGCAAAAATTTTTATTTAACGTAATATGCGTAAATAATTTCATTAATTCAAATAAAAAAATTACAGATCTTTTTTTTCCTTTTGTGTAATCTTAAAATTTAACGATAAAGTTAAGATACAGTTTAGTTTAGCTAGCTAGCTTAGAGAAGAGATATTAAGATAGGCCAAAGACACGTTTTTACGTATAAAAGATAATGTTGTATTACTTTTTTGGTCTTGTAAATGTGATATATCTGTCCTGTTGTAGTAGAAACACCTGTCAAATATTAATGTTCTAAATGAAATTTTAATTCGATTGTATTTAAATATCATCATTTCAGTATTATGAAAGTTGCCGCTGTTGAACGTAGGCCTCTCCAAGGTTCACCTTGATAATCGGCACTGCGTTCAACAGCTTTCAGTGACTTAGTCCAGATCATCCAATCTGATAGGTACAGAAATTTTAGTGCCCCAAAGGCCACAATCGATGTTCGCCATTTAGTTCAGTTGGGCAATGAGTTGGTTATTTTATTTTCCTACACGTTATATAATTTAACAATCAAAATAGATATGCAAATATTTTTTGTAATACATAAATATTATTGTTGCGATATTTTTTGTCTTTTTAGTTTCACGCTTAATCTCGCACATAGCAGAGATGGCAGAGAGAAACGCGGGAACCGTGGAAGCCTAGTGTAAAAAGTTTACCTTCTTGAAGCATTGCGTGTTTAGCGGCGGAACTAATCGCCGCACTTTACCTAATTACCAGATCAAAGAAAATAGACACGAAAAATTGATCACCCCCGAGTAAGAATCGAACCTACAACCATGACATAAATGGCCATATATGTACATATGTGTGTATGTAAGTATTTATTTTATTATTCACAAACATATAAGTGAATTCCGACAAGAGACATATTAAAGCGTTGAAAATTCGTCCAGACAACATTTTTATGGGCCTTAAAGAAAAATTGCATAGGAATTGAGGTGAATAAGCCGCATATGGTGGAAGTTTGGCAACATTCCCTTCAGCTACTGGCTCGCTGTTCGATTATATAATACCTTATATTAAACAACTAGCACTAAAATGCTTAAGAGTGCAATTGTTTGGTGCTTTTGTTAGGATAGCCAAATTTTATGTTTCATTTGATCTAAATACTGTTGTATACAAAGTTATAGAATAATTCCTGAAAGTAATATATATATATTTTAGATAATACATAGAGTATTATGTAAGATGTGTAACAAAAACATGATATTGCATATTTGAAAAAAATCAAATAAAAAAATTCAAATTCGGTTAAATGAATTGAATTGAAATGAAATTAAGAAGTAGTTGAAGCTGAATTATTTTGTCATTAAAGTTGAATTATTTTGAGTCCAATTTCAAGTTGGGAAAAACGTTAAAACAGTTTTATTTTTATTTATCTTTAAATTAAATCTTAACAAGCACAGTTACTAGTAAAATGGATTTTGACCAAATTCAATACTATGTTGTTTAGCTTAGGGCAGTTTACGCAAAAACCTGTCTTGCTTAGAAAAAGGTTCTTTGAAACGACTTCATTCAGCTGCTATTCCTTTTGTTACTTATGGGTTATTTCAAATGAATTTTGGTTTGGAAAAAAACTAAGTATTAAAAATTATTACGCTAAAACTAAAAGTTAATATACAGGTATATTTATATATATAAAATATAAAATATTATAAAAGTTTATATAGAACGTGCGGCTTATCTCTAAAGGATATCTCTTTAAAACAACCAGTGGAAGTGGTGAGCGCAAAACAAAGCAATTATGAAAATAATAAATTAAATGCATACATTTTATATGCATAACATATACATATATCTACATATATCTAGCTTCTACGTAAACATATAAAGTATGATATAAGAGAAAAATTAAAAATCAAAAAAATTGGAATACTCATGCAATTTAAATGGAAAAATGTTTAAGGAGTCATTAAAGTTGAGAAGTAGAAGTAAATAATGACATATGTGTATATGTAATTGTTAGTGGGTTTCTATTTTTTTTTGTGTTTCAATCAATTTTAACAATTATTTATGCCAACATTTAAATCAATTTGGCAAAGCGCGACGTTGCGTTTCGCCACTCAACACACAATGCCTCGAAAAAGGCGGAAAGCGGGGACGGAAAAATTAGGGACTAAGCAACGGAGTGTCTTAACTAGGTTCATATTCCTGCTGTTCCTGCTGTTCCCTCTGCCTCCCACTGCCTTGTGCGGGATAAAGCGTGAAGCTAAAAAAACTTTGGACTTACTATGATAATAAATAATAATAATTAATATTATTATTATTAATATTATCTAATTAAAAATTCTCTGGAATAGAATTCATTTTGTAAAAGTAAAAATAGTTGCAGTTGGCTTTTGTGTATATACTGGAGTGTCAATGAGTAGCGTTGTGAATGACGGATAAGTATTTAAAAAATCATTAATGAATAAATGTGAAACGTGAAGCGGGCTGTATACACATTAGCTTCCCTCAGTCCTGCGGGATAAAAAGTGATAAGAAAAACATAAAAGATATGGCGGTAAATATTTCTATTATTCATCAAAATGAAAACTGTGGAACTGGATATATTGGTTAAGATGAAAATAAATAAAATATAAAATAACATAAATTATTTATACATATGAGGACCGTCGTGGGCGCACAGGCGTAGCACCTGCCTGTAAACCCGACGGCTTTTGAGTTCGATTTCCACGCGGGCAAGATGGATTGTTATTACCATTTTTCTCATTCTGCCAACCCAGCAAAATGCGTTGAGTTCCGCCACTCAACAAGCACTGCCTCGAAAAAGGCTAAAAATGGGGAACAGAGTGTCTTTACACAAGGTTTCCATGATTCCTGAGATTCACACTGCCATATGCGGGAAGCGTGAAGCTAAAAAAAAATTATAAGTATTTATACAATTTTCCGCACATATCAGAGCAAACAAAAGAAACCTAGTGTTAAAAAAGCTCCCTTTCCTACTTCAGCTTAATTTTTGAAATATTAGTGGTAGTGATAAATCTCAATTTCGCACATTTCTCCAAATCGGTCTCGAACCCAAAACCGTGCTCAAATTCAGTAAGTTACTGTGCGGGAGCGTCGCTACCGTTTCTGTAATAAATTTTGTATTTATTAATTTCAAATAACCCGAATTTACCAACTAGCCATAAATACAATTAAAACTAAATAATAAGTAATAAAATGTACTAAATTATTATTACAAACACAACACATTCACTATGGACTCAGAAAATAAACAAAAAGTAACACACGCTTTAGTCTTATTTCTCTTCTTCTTTCGCTTTAGTCTTATTTTTCGGCAGTCCCTCAAGCTTTACCTAAAGGCTTGAATGACGCAGCCAAAGTGAGACTCGTGTGAACTCAAATACAAATGAAAGCTTAAGCAATAAGAAATATATAAGGAATTTTCTTTAAATGGTACGTAAAATATTTATTAATTTTATTGATTAATTATATTTTACTTTTTTAATATTCATTACCTGCTCTTGCTTTAAATTACACAATAAAACGGTATTGATTAAAAATATAGAGGAAAACGGAGTGTTTTGCCAATAATTTTGTTTTAGTAACATAATATCTTTAGGCAAAGCGCGTTGATTCAGAAACAAAAAGTACACACACGCTTTAGTCTTATTTCTCTTTCAGCACTTTTACATAGAAACAGTTTTTCGGCAGTCCCTCAAGCTTTACCTAAAGGCTTGAATGACGTAGCCAAAGTGAGACTCGTGTAAACTCAAATACAAATGAAAGCTTAAGCAATAAGAAATATATAAGGAATATTTTTAAATGGTACGTAAAATAGTTATTAATTTTATAGACCAATTATATTTTACTTACTTAGTATTTATTAATAATTAATTATACTTTACTAATTGTACAGCTTAGGGCTTTAATTACACCAATAACACGGCGTGGTTAACAAAAACAAAAGAAAACGGGAGTCCGTGTCTTGCCACTACTTTTGTTCTAGTATATAATAGGTTTACGTACAGAATTGAAATGTTTATTTGAGTTAACATTTCTACAAGCTTTGCTAATTAGAGGCTTTGGCTCTGATGAACGTCGATAATGACTTTGTCTTTAATTTCTAAAATATACACTATTAATAATATAATAGCATATAAGTTAAGGGTTCCGAAAACTCTCTGATTACGGGCTTTTTAATAATAAAATACTAAGAAAAACAGTCAGAATATGTTTATTTAACTTTTGTTAACAAAAGTTTTTTTGGGGGCTATTGGTAAGTCTAATCGATCACAACACTATGGTGGAACTAACACACGCAAGATCTGGGATCAATTATACTATGGTGGTCTATAGTCTACAGATCATAAAAGAGTGCTTGGCTCATATCTCTTCACATAGCACTACTACTC